>PVIY010041916.1:0-21310 GCA_004026745.1 Myrmecophaga tridactyla | reverse complement strand
AAAACACCCAGTGTCCCAGGGTCAGAAAACACTGCCCCATGAAAGAGAACACAGCTCAGCTAATACAAATCATGAGTTTCATTAGCCAGGTGTTCATTTTCAAGTACAATGCTCAAGCTACACTATAACTGCCTTCTGCTCAAGGCACAAACGAAGACCTCGGTGCCAAGAGATAGAAGCAGCTATAGGGACGCCAGGCATGCTCAGCGCCGGGTACAGGACCCCTTCAACTGGTCGGCGCCGGGCTTGGTAAGGTCCTGGGTTTAGTTTATGCACTTCTCTGGGGGAGAAAAACAACCGGAAACCTAATATGTGCAATATGGATTTTTTTAGTACAATAAAACATCCCCTTTAGTGCAGAAATGTGCAGGAAAAAAAAGTGTTGGGCTCAGGTCATATTTATTTTTGACCTTCCAGAAAAGGTCACTGACGTCAAAAGGGACACACGGACACACGGACACACAGCGAAAAGAAAAAAAAAGATGTGTATCCAGATTTCTGTTTTAAACTCCACGATTCACTCGACAGCACTGCAGAAAGCTGATGGTTTTTCGCGATCCAACCCTATTAGACCAAACCGAGGGTTTGTTTTTTTTTTGGTAGCTACTGTGTTAAATCGCTCATTTCCACCGCACTAAGTAGCCACGAATTCCCCCCTGAGGGGGGCTGGCGCAGTCTCTCGCCGCGATCTGCGGGCTGCGTACCTCGGGGCTGCCTGCGGGCGAGCTGGGAAGCTGAGACGCGGGGCAGCCCCAGCACTCAGTTTGGGGACAGCGGACGACTGGCCGCACCTGCGACTGCTGGTGTCAGCGCTGAGCCCCGAGGAGCCGGCGGGCTCCCGGGCTCTGGTCCAGCCGCGCGCGTCCGGGGCGAAGGGAGCCGGGGCGGTTCGGACGAACCCCGCGCCTCCGAGGCTGGGGTCTGCGGGTCCTTTGCGCGCGCTCCCGCGTCCCCGCCCGGGTCCCCGCAGCGCCCGGATCCCTCCTTTGCGGCAGTGGCGGCGGGCGGAGGGAGCGCGTCCCTGCGACCCGGGCCCGGGTGCCCACCCCAGCGGCGCGCCCGCACTCGGAGGCCCCCGGCCCCGCACCGCGGCAGCCCAGCGGCCTCCTCCCTCCCGCGGGCGGCACTGCCCTCCAGCCACCTGCCCTGGCCGCCCGCCGCCCTCTTCTGACCTTCTCCTGCGCGCGGTTGAGTCTCTTCTGGACGTTCTTGGCGAAGATGCCTGTCTTGATGTCGGCCATGGCTGCGGGTCCTCGGAGGCTGCGAGGAGCAGAGCGGGCAGCGGGAGCTGGCGGCGGCGAGAAGCGGGAGGCGGAGAGGAGGAGCGCGCGAGGCGGCGTGAGGCAGCCCGGCGCGGGGAGGATGAGGGAGGGGCGCGGCGGGGACCGGCTTAAAGAGACAGAGCCCACGCGGGAAGCGCCGGTGTGGCTGGAGACGCGGTGACATTGGCGGGGGGAGGAGAAGCCAGAGTAATAAATGCCCAGAGAGAGCCCACGAAGATGGAAGGGGAGGACAGGGAGAAAAAGGGAAAGAGGCCAAGTACCAGCCCTGGGGCGTGGAGGCAGCTCTCAGTCACAATCCGATTTCTTTTTCTTTTTTTAAGAGGAGTTTATTTGGGGGCAGGTGATAGGGGTCCGGATTCTTTCCGAATATGAGAAAAGAATGGGGAATGGAAAACCACTGGGATTGGGGCTGCTCTGAAGAAGTGGCAGGTGATGGGCTGGTTCCCGCCGCTCCCAGGGGTTCCCGGCTGGACCACCCTGACCAGAGATGGCATCTTTCACCATCCCCCTCCCTCTCCCCACCCCGTCCTGTGTTCAAGAGCAGCCAGGTGTCGCCCTGCCCTCAAGAGGTTCAAAGCTCAGCGAGGGAAGTTGAGTGGGAAAACGAACAAAGTCAGTGCAGCACTTAAAGTAGAGATACAGATAGAGAGGGGAGGAGACAGGGACAAACTCTGACACTTGTTTAAATTTTAAGACTAGTTGGAGGTGGGAGAGAATTCATGATGAAAAGGTTCAGCTCCTTTAAGACAATGCTGTGCTTGGTCATCTCTGGAATACCTGTGCTGAGCAGACACCTGGTAGATGCACGCTCCAAAGAATGTTTGTATTAGGGTTCTCTAGAGAAACAGAACCAACAGGAGAGATCTGTGAATATGAGATTTATAAAGTTGTCTCACTAAACCATGAGGTGGAAGAGTCCAAAATCCTTAGGGCAGGCTGTGGAGCTGGCGGCTCCAATGATGATCAGGATGAACTCCACCACGGGAGAGGCTCTCTGACTGAAGAAGCAGTGAAAGAGTCTCTATTCTTCCTTCATCTGATTGGATTATCCCATTGTGGCAGATGTGCCTTAGTTGATTGCAGACAACCACAGATGCAATGAACTGGCTGATGATTTAATACACAGCCTTCTGGTTTATCAACTCACCATGGAATATCCTTGCAGCAATAGTCAGGCCAGTGCTTGCCTGACGAGAAAACTGGGCATAATCACTTGGCCAAGTTGACACCATCACAATGTTGCATGGAAAAATTAGATCCTTTTATCACCTACTGTAAGACCCAGGCCTCCTAATTAGATGCTTCTTTGCAATCCTTGCAGCAACCTTAAGAGGGACACACCATCCCCTGTATGCTTGAAATGAGAATAATAGGGAATAAACTTGCCCTACATCTATCTACCAGAGCTCTTGAGGGATCCCACTGATGATCAAATCATTCATATTTTAGTTCTCTCTGAGCATAGGAAAGCAAGGCAGGTGGTGCCCACCAAATGGAGGTCAGAAGTTTGCTGAAGGTACCTGAATCCTGTGAGTCCAAGAAGCATCCCACTGCACCAGTGAGTAGACTCTTCCATTAGTGACTCCCCAGTGAACCCCCTGGTATCATTCCCTCTTCTTGGTTCCAGAATAGTCCTGTGACTGGCTTTAACCAATAAAATGTGCTAGAAGTGACACTGTGCCAGTTTCAGGCCCAAGCCTTGAGAAGTCAAGCAGCTTTTATATTTTGCAGACCCCTGTGCCACCATGTAAGAAGTTCAGCTACCCCTATTGTAGAAAAGCCTGGAAAGAGGCCACATGGAAAGGAAAAGGCTCTGAGATTGCTTGGAGAAGGAGAGAGAATGCCCCAGCCTCCAGCCAACCCACTGGCTGAATGCAGCCGCACAAATAACCATTAGCAAGACCAGCAGAACTACTTAGTGGATTTCAGCCTGAGTGCAGAATGGCAGGCAAATGAAATGGTGACTATTTCAAGCCAGTACCTTTTTAAATAGTTTATTACAAAGCAGTGGGTAACTGGAGCACCTAGTCTATTTACTTGACTCTTATTTCCCTAGGATGATTCTCCGTCCTGGTTTGCCTAGAAATGAAGGGATTCCCAAAATGCAGGACTTTCTGTACTAAAACTGTGAAAATCTTGGGCAAACCTGGATGAATTGTTCACCCTACTTCCAACAAACCCAAGTTAACACTCCAGAAGGAAATAAAAGAGAGATTTGATTTCTCCTCCTGGTCAACATTGACATCATTTTTTCCAAATAGGAGACTTCATAAATTTAGTTCTGCTTTGGGATCCAGCCTTGAGATTCTAAGTCTGAGAATGCTATAATATAACAGAAAGTTCTAGAACATATCACTCCACATCACACTGATACTGTGAGCCCAGACCCCTCTCTACTCCCACTCTGGGGCCAGCTATAGCTCCCTCTGCAGATATCAACACCCTTTATCTGACAAGCAAGGGAGTAGAGGTCTAAGCAGTTTGTTTTCCCTTCTGCTTCCTGGAGAGCCACAGTCACCAGTTCCCATTTTATTGGCCTTTCTCTCTCCTTGCAGCAATTCTGCCAGAAATTGTTGCAACATTGAGTTTATTTATTGAAACAAAATTACAAATGGTTAAATTTTCTTGATGTTCAGATACCCAAATCTAGTTCTGCAATGTGGGTGGAAAAGGAAGTCTTGTCATTTCTTGATCATTTTATTTGGAATACATACTGAGCATATTAACGAGTTGTTATGGGGAAACTTATGAAATCTTCTCAATTCAACCGCAAGGTAAATCAGTGTCCATTTTCAGGATGGCTTCCGGCTCATTACACCAATCCGGAATATTGACAAAGCACTTTAGCAGCTACTTAGTTGGTGTTTGGTAAATATTTTTTGGAAAATGCATACATGTACAGGCGTAGCTCATTATTCATCATGCAAGGTATTGTTCTAGGAATGGGAGAGGCCCATCCTTTAAGAAGTCTGAGCAGGGCTTTAACTCTTCCCAAGTACCTCTTTAAAAAACAAAATCACACCTGCTGGAGTTGCATAAGATGCTAGCAGAGCAGATGACTCTAGCTTGCAAACAAGATGATAATGCTGGTAAAAGAGTCCCTTGATCCTTAGCTATTCCTTCTCACCGTTCTGTGATAATGCCACTGGAAGGGGGTGAGGGGCAAAAGGAGAGGAGTCCCAAGTAAAATGATTGTGAATATTCATATGCCTCAGAGTGGCGTCTTTTCACACACACACACACACAATTGTAGACAGAACCTAAATACACTAATCAGATGGGCCCTCTCTGGTTGCCCAGAGTGCTGGGCTTCCACAGCCCTCTCCATCAAGCCACCTTTCTACTCCCTGCAGCTGTCTCTAAGTAAATGCCTTAGAGGACAGGTGAAAGCCACTGGACAAGGTTATCGCAGATGTACTTTCCAACTCCAAAGCTATAGGATTTGTGCTTTCCTTCCCTTCCTCCTTTTCCCAACACCATTAGGCATGGCCACCAACATCCCTTGATCGCTTATACCTCTGCCTCAGATTTTGCCATCCATTTATCTCCTTGGTTAGGTAAGGAAAATTGTGGGCCATTGTTCTAGTTTGCTAGCTGCCAGAATGCAAGATACCAGAAACAGAATGACTTCTAAAAAGGGGAATTTAATAAGTTGCTAGTTTACAGTCCTAAGACCGAGAAAATGTCCCAATTAAAACAAGTCTATAGAAATGTCTAATCAAGGCATCCAGGGAAAGATACCTTGGTTCAAGAAGGCCGATGAAGTTCAGGGTTTCTCTCTCAAGTGAGAAGGCACATGGCGAACACAGTCAGGGCTTCTCTCTCAGCTGGTAGGGCACATGGTGAACACAGTGTCATCTGCTAGCTTTCTCTCTTGGCTTCCTGTTTCATGAAGCTCCCCGGGAGGTGTTTTTTCCTTCTTCATCTCCAAAGGTCGCTGGCTTGTGGACTCTCTGCTTCTTGTGGCTATGTCATTCTCTGCTGTCTCAGAAATCTCTGGCTTTCTCCAAAATGTTCCCTCTTTTAAAGAATTCCAGTAAAGTAATCAAGACCCACCCAAATGGGTGGTGACATGCCTCCACCTAATCCAGTTAAACAACCTCTCTTGATTAAATCACATCTCCAGGGAAATGATCTGATTACAGTTTCAAACACAATACTGAACAGGGATTAGGAGAAATGGCTGCCTTAACAAAATGGGATTAGGATTAAAACATGGTTTTTCTAGGGTACACACATCCTTTCAAACCAGCAAGCCATGCAATTCCATATAGATGTCATTATTAATAAGAAGTAACCCCAATTCTCTCCAATTTCTGGAGCAAGCTTAAAAATCACATTGTATTTAATAGTTGTTCATTGTGTTTAATATTTATTCATAAACTGCAACACAATTCCAAACCCAGTTCTTTATCCATGCAAAGCAGAATTCCTGAATGAATTCTCAAATTTTATTTTCCTTCTTTCCTTCTAAATTGCACTTCAAATTAATTGATAAATCAAAACTGAGAATTATGTTGGGGTGTGAGGATAGTTCAGTGGTAGAATTCTCACTGTGCCATGTGGGAGACCCGGGTTCAATTCCCACCCCCCATGCACTTCCCAAACGAAACAAACAAACAAAGCAACAAAAACAGATAAACAAAAAATTCAACAAACAGTGCTGCAAGAAGGGATACTCACATGGAAAAAAATGAAATATGCCCCACCATACAACATACAAAAAAAAAATGAGAATTATGGCAGGTTTTGGTTATGACAGGAATAGGCCCAGAATTACTACAGTATTAGCACAAAACTCATTTTCCCCCTGTTTTAGTGGCATATGAATTTATCCTCTCCTAGCTTCATATTTTGTCAGCCCATTCAATTTAGACTGTTATGGAAGGAGATTTCTAGATCCATTTTAAATTTATCAGAACTTGACTAATGCTCATAGGACTGATGATATAACAATATATAAATTGTGACATATGCTACAATACATTCTGATTAGCCACACAACTGTCTAATCATTGAGTAGTTTGTCATTGTATATGTAATTAAAGAGTAATTCCATTTACACATTTGGTTTAGCTTATGACTGGTTGTTATATTTCCCTCACTAGTTGAAACACTGTAAATAAAACTATTTTCTCTCAAAAAAGTTTAATGAAAATAACAGTATTAGAAGGATGCTTTATAAAAAATATTTTGACTATTTTATACGCCTCAGGTGAAAACAATCAAGTGCAGCATCAGTCAACTCTTTATGCCAACTATCTACATTTTAGTTCTGCATCTAAATTCTGCCTACATGACTACCTTCTTGCTTTCCTAATTTAACCAGGTCTAAAAATAGCAACCTCCTAACCACATTAATAATGCATCACTAATACATCCTGAAATGCTAAGTAGGAGGCAAGAGCTTTATTTTACCCAGGCAGAGCCATTGGCCACAAGAAAAACAATGACAATGTGCTATATTGGCTAATAACTTTAATGTATTTCACACCACCTTTGATGCTTTTATGCAGAGTAGATGTAAAACAACTCCTATATCCCAAACAAATTGCTTAGACATCTCTTAATAGCATACAAGCCAACTGAGAGGTCAGGGAGCAAAACAAAATGGAAATTCTAATTAGCCACAACTCTCTCTGAAGAAAGGGACAAGTTCCCTCAAATATTTTATGCTATTTTACAACCACAAATAAGCTGTAAAAATTCCCTACACAAATGAAGGAATCAGCCCGTTTGTCTGTGCTACTGAGAGCGCCCTCTTCATTGCTTACACACCTTGACTCTTTTCAGGAATGGTTTCCCAGCTTGGACAAACCCCAGCTTCAGTGATGTTCTTCCAAAAACTCTTAACAAATACTTGCTTTGACCATATATTGGCATGTGATTTCTTGGGAGAAAGATATCCATGTTTCCATATTTCCATGGATATTGTTCTCCTGATGCGCTCACCTTTGACTGCAGGGATGCTTCTGCTCCATCACCTCCCACCTTCTCCCAACACGGGGCTGCTCCCAGGCTGTTCCCCGAGTTAGAGCTACTGGCCCAGTAGTCCATGGGTTCCCTACCAGTGTCCCTCCATTCTGAGTCCTCACTTTAGCCAAAGCTCCTGGATGCTGAGGCCAACTGCCTGCTGACCCTCCCCAGGGATATTGTGTGATTTTAAATGCAGGAAGCCAGCACCAATGAGTGTGTTCTCTCCTGTCGCAAATATAGGCCAGCCACCTAGCAGTAGAGCTTTCTTCTTCTCTCTCCAGAGGCCACGCAGACCTTCTACCTGTTCTCACATCTAGAGCCTCCTCATTCCCTTCACCTCACTTCTCTGCAGACCCCACCATGCTGCTTGGAGCCACGTCCATGGAACTCAAGGGGTCAGGTGGTGACGGTGGGAAACAGCTCATTACAATTGCTCTCAGTATTTCTGCTTTGGTTTGGCTTTATGATGCTTTCAGAAGGCTTCAATCGGCTAGTCTAGGACAGAATCCAACTTACTTCTTCTCAAAACAGTGCTTCTGGGGAAGCTGTGCTACCTTTCCAAATACCTGACAAAGACAAAGATTTCCAAAGGCAAATCTCTCATTGGTTGGTACAGCCTGTATTCATGTGTAGCTTTGTCTTGAAACAATGTCTATTAGTGAGTGCATGGTTTGTTCTTATTTTCCTTTTAAATTTATTGGAAAATGCAATAGTTTTAAGAGTGAGCCCCGTTCCAGATCCAGTTCTCAGGAAGCAGAGGATGGGTTGGAATTTGGGGTGCAAGTTTATTAGCGGTCAACACCTATAGGAGGAAAAGGGAGAAAGTGAAACTGGCAAGGAAAACATTAGAAGTACAATGCGGTTTTAACAATGTCTGGGCGCATCTAGCAGGAGCTGGGGCTGGAGCACTGCACAAGGCATGTCTCCCTCGGTGGGCGTGACTGAGCCTCCATACCCCGTCCCAGCAGCCACCAGAGACAAGCTGCCTTAGGAGAGGTGTTGTTATGGATTGAATGGCACCCCCAAAAAAGATATGTTCACATCCTAACCCCTGGTCAAACGTATGGGACTCTATTTGGAAACAGGATCTTTGAAGATGGGATTAGCTAAAATAAGGCCAAACTGGAGCAGTAGGCCTGGCTCTAATCCAGTATGATTGGTGTGCTTGTAAGGAAGAGGAAATTTGGATATAGTGACACACAAACAGAGACTGAGCTGTAAGCTCAGAAACACCAAGGATTGAAACCAAAAACCAGAGGCTGGAAGAGGCAAGAAAGGAGTCTACTCTAGAGCCTCCAGAGGGAGAATGGCCCTGCTACCACCTGGATTTCAGACGTGTAAGCCCCAGAACTGTGAGACAACATGTTTCTGTTGTTTTCAGCCACCGGTTTGTCATACTTTGTTACAGCGGTCCTAGGAAACTATGACAGGTGTGACAGACCCTGAAGGAGCTGGGGATAGAGGCTGCCTGCTGTCTGCACTTCCTGAGGGCTGGGTGGTGAGGCCTTCCTTGGAGGGAAGTCTGGACAGCAGGCAGCTGTTGCCCTCTTCGTGGTCCAGATTTAAAACTCCGGACAACATAGTAGGCCCTTATAATCATCATCCTCTCCAAAATATCATCTTCTGTTGTGTCACCCTTGGGTGTTTACATGCCTCTCGCCTACACTGAGAAGGGACAATTTTATAATTGTATGATTAACTGTAGTCCACAGCTTTATTTAGGATTCACTGTTTGTGTTGTACAGTTAGAATGATTTTTTTTTATTCTAGTACCATAAATGAAACATAACATATCCTTCTTGAGGTGACAAAAAAGTTCCAAAGTTGATTGTGGTGATGGTTACACAATTCTATGAATATACTAAAAACCATCGACCTGTGTACTCTCAAAGGGTGAATTGTACAGTATGTACATTATATCTAAATAAAGCTGCTACCAAAAAAGCAGAGTATATTTATACCATATTTAATGCAGAGAAATGAAAAGACAAAATAGCCCATAATCCTATCATCCAGATAAATCCTGATGGCATTTTAAAAAATGAACAACTATATGGATGTATTCAGAACATTCAAACAGTAGAGAAAGGAACAAAATACTGAGAAGCCTTATGTCCATTCCCCATGTCTGCAAAGTCCCAAAGTTAAAGACTATTAAGATTTTATTAAATTTCCTTTCAGAAAGCATGTTATGCATACCCCAGCATATATGTAGTACAAATGTTACTTATTTGGACTTGCGCAAATAATCAGACTACACATCCTATTCTGCAGCCAACACTTTCTACTTATTGTAACTTGGAGACCTTCCCAAAGCAGCACCTACACATTTTTCTCTCTCCCTCTTTCCTTCCCTCCATCCATTTCTGCCTCTCTCCTTCACTTTCTATCCCTCCTATTCATATTTTATAGAGAGCGAAGGGGAGACGTTTTTTAATCAGAGGAAATTCTACTATGACCATACCTGACTATTCCTTTCAATGTCATTTAATTTTTTTCTGATTATATGAATAATACCCTCTCATTGCAACAAAATAGAGCAATGTGTGAACATTGAATTAACAAAGACTTATACAGTGTTTGCTGTATGCCAGATTCTGTTTTCAGCACTTGACATATTGACGCAAATATCCATAGCAACTCTGTGAGTTAGATATTATATCCCCATTTTGCCAATGGGGAAACTGAGGCACAAGGAGATTAAGTGAATGTAATTCACATCCAGCCAGTCCAGCTCCAGAGCCAATCCTTGCAGCCACCATGCTCTGTGGTCCTTTCCCTAGATTGGAATGACTTCAGGGTCATTTAGAAACCCCACATCCTGCAGCAGCCACCATTGACGTCCTTCCGTGAGCTCTCTGTGCATATATTTATGAACACAGATTACTATGTAAGTAAAACACACAAATATACAACATACACACGTAAAATCAAGGAGTTTTTGTCATCAACTTTCACGAAAATGGAATTAAGTGTACCTGCTGCTCTGCATTTAGCATGCCTATTTAACAGTGCAAATGGAATGCCTCCAAATCAACTAGTGTAGCTCTAGACTCTTTAATGACTGTGAGATATTACTTGATCAGATATTCCTCAATTTATTTAACCATTCTCTTATTGATGTGTATTCCTTTTGTTTCCAGGATTTTGGAACCACAAATTATGCAGCAACAAACACCCAGGAATGTACTTCCTTTTGCATTGGTACTTTTATTCTTAGACACTAGATTACCAGGTGCTAAATTGCGCTTTTGCCAGATTTTGCCAGATTGTTTTCACAAAAAGTAAAATAATTCACAGGTTAATCAGCAGTGATTGAACCTACCCTTTCCCTGACTATCTCAACCACTGGAGGTGAAATGCCTTTTTAATTTCTGACAATATGACTGTGTACAGTGATAATTTACTGTTAATTTGTTTCCCCTGACTAATAGAAATTTTAAAGCCATTTTGTTGATTTTGCTGCTGATGATCTCTCAGCCCATTTGGATTTTCTCTTCTGTGATTTGCCTATTCTCTGCTCACTTTTCTATTGAGTTGTCTTTTTATTGATTATAAATTGCTAGAGTACTTCATTTCATGCATAACATACCCTTAAGTTGTTACTTCTCTATCCATTCCTTGTACATTACTTTTGCTATGTTTTATCTTTTAAAATGTCATATTTGTAAAATCAAATATGACTCATTTTTATAATAGTTGATGGGATTCCTGCTTCCCTAACCTCTAGCTTGTACATATGATCTACCATATTTTCTTTTAAGATTTTATGTTTTTTATCTTTGCCTGTAAGATTTTAATCCATCTGGAACTTATTGTTGAATAAGATGAGATTCAGCAATTTTTTTCTCAATGCATAGCCCATTTTACCAGCAAGATTTTATAGAATAAACCACTAGTTCCTACTGAATTAAAATATATTAGTCATATATTAAATTCCCATAATCAGTGGAATCTATTTTTGGGGCACCCAATTCTACACAGTTCCACTAACCTTTTTACCTATTGAAATTGCCGCCTACTAACACACTTTTACTCTAACATAGCCCCTCCCTCCCTTATGGCTTACAGAAGTTTCCATTTCCTTTTTCGGGCTCCCATCTCCTCATGTTTATTCATAAGAGGACTGCTGCACTACAAGATAGTTTCCTATTCTCCTCTCCCTTTGTAGCCCCTGCTAAAGGCAGTTCTGACTGGTTTCTAGCCACAGGGTATGCACAGTCAGGAGAAGCTCTGACCTAAAGTCACCTTTGCTTAATTATAGTAGTAAAACACACCTATTGATCGTGCTAAGCCACCATTTTTGAACATATGACTCACGAAGTAGCGTGGTTTGGAATTGCGCATGCTCCACTTAAGCCTAACGCTTAACTCACATCACTTTGCTTTCACCTGAACCACTCCCTTCAACCTACCTCCCCGAGACAGCATAAATGTCTCAAATCTTTTCAGCTGGAAGGATTTAAGCCTTGCTCCCTTATCTACTTGCTCGGCTGTCTTGCAATAAACTCTTCCTTTTCTCAAAATCCTGGTGTCACGTTGACTTCTCAGCACATCGGCAGGGAACCCACTTGGCCAGTGATGCCATTTCTATGTTAATATCGTGCTGCTTTTACTATGGAGGTTATACCTTCTTTTATTATAAGGCCCTCCTTTTCATATTTTCTTGACTATTCTTGGACATTTATTCTTCCAAATGAACTTTAAAATCACTGAATCCAATTTAAACACATACCCCAAGGTTATAATTTGGATTGCATTCAATATATATATTTAATGGAGTAATTCCTATTTCATGATATTAAATTTTATCACTCAGGAATGTTTATTCGGATTTTATTTTATGGCCTCATTGAATCTGTGAAAGGTGGGCTTGTCAGAGCTTTTTCACATGAGTCAACCCTACAACAGAGGGAAGTCTCAGAGTACCTTGTGATACACCTAATAGTGACTCTTACCTGATCTCATCCCATCCTCTCTTGTCTCTCCCAAGACAGTTTTATCCATCACCACTTTTCATTGTTTCTTTGGTCGTGTCTCCTTTTCTGGTGCTTTCTCCTAATCTTCAGACCTCACCTCCGTCTCTGCTGGTTCTTGTCATACAGTTGCCACCCTCCAGCTCTCTACGGCTCCCTCTAGTGTGTGCTGCAAGAACTGCAGTTGGGAGCACATTCTGTTGAACACTCCCTCGGGGTCTTGAGCAGCAGCCTCAACATGGTCCAATGCACTGTTTCCAATGGTCCTGACCCATGAGAGGCTTGGGGGAACAGGGGTTCTTTCACCACTAGGGTCTGCAATGTCAGAACCCTCTTGTTAAGCTGCTTTCATTGGGGGTATCTTCATCACCTGGAAAGTTAACCAAGATAAATGAAGAATGTCCTTACATTTTTCACTGTTTTTTCTCTTTACAAAGAGGTGAATGCTTTCCCATAGCATCATACATAGCTGATGACCCACATGTCCCTTGAACCTAAGCAAAACTGTAAGGACCTATGTGCTGATGGCTCAAGGGCCCATGGTCACAATCTCTCCAGGCTCCCAGATTCCAGCCTATCCCCGTTTTTTGAAAATAAAAAAATATTCAGTCCCCCACGGGTCCATTAGTCTAATTCCATCGGCCAATAATGATTCAATTTATATATCCAATATATTGATAATAATCTGTTTAATGTTATGTCACAGATCACTAGATGAATATACTCACCTGAAGAAGTAAGAAAATCTTCAGAGGAGGAGATTTGCAAGCCAATAACTATGGACCCACCAACTCTAAGCCAACAGCTACCTCGTTAGGAGTTTATCTTTATTCTGGAGCCATTGGCATGGAGTACTGCATGATGCTTTTTTTTTTTTGGCACCACATTTCTTATTTATCCATCTTTCTGCTCTCTTATAACACATTATAAACCGGATTAATTTCTTTTTTGCCCAGGGTTGTGATAGGAACCTTCCTTTACAAGGTGATGGCAGTCCTATGCCTGCTTTTACATTTTTCTGGCCCCTCTCAACCTCTGGCTGTCATTTCTCTTGTCCCCTTAACAGTCTATTCTTATCCCTGTAAAATGGGGACTCAAAGTGTCAACTTCATGATTCTGAGGTTTAAAAGAATGCCTAGCACTAAACCAGGTTCTTAGGACCATTCAAATGCTAACAGTTCCTCCCTGCCCTTCAAGAGTGCTTTTCTTCATCTGTCATTGGCTGAAGAACCACTGAACTTGTAGACCAACCACACGAGTATAAAGTCCATAAGGTCAGATGAAAACCTAGACAGTAAAGTACATTAACTTTAGACCACTGCTAACTTCCAGCATAAGTACTGTCTCAGAGAGCAGTTCTAAGGCCTCTGAGCTCATGGATCCCTGTGGAGTATCCCTTGTACCTTTTTTGTGACCAGGGCTTGAGGATTTCTCAGTGTCCCCTGCCGCACTTCAAAAACAGGGACACAGTTGAAGTCAAAGTCTAAGTGACTAGCCCCAAGGAGTCAATGTGGAGTACACTGACAAACCAATTTCAAAATTAGTTGTCATTTGTTCTTGGGAGGAGAGGTAGTGCCTGGGCAGGGATGCCATCTGGAAGGCAAAGGGCAAATGACAGACTCTCAGTGTGGTAGTGATCAAGCTCAAAGGGGCCATCATGGGACATGCCCAGGTACTGGGCCTGCTTCTCAGTTAGCTTGGCCAGCTTCACATTCAGCTTGCCCAGATGGGCCTCAGCCACTGCCTCTCCTGCTCCTTGGGCAGGAAGTGGACCCTGATGGGATACTTGTCCCTGTGGATCCACAGCTCAATCTGTGCCAGCACCTGGTCGGTGAAGGAGCATTACAAAGCCAGGGTGGCCCATGGCGCAGACCAGGTTGACCAGCCTGCCCTCAGCCAGCATGATGTCACAGAAATCACTCTTTAGCCACAGCGATCCACCGGGACTGGATATTCACTTTCTCCACAGGGTTCTCGTTGAGAACTTGACAGCATGATGCTTTTTTAATGTCTAAATTAATTTTCTGTTGAAAAAATCATAACCATGGCAGAATGCTAATAACCTTGGGCAAGTTGTTTATCCTGTCTTCCTCAGTTTCCCGATCTCTAAAATGGGAATACAAAGAGTACTTCATCCAGTCATTGTGAGGAATAAGATAGCTGATGTATTTTAAGCCCCTGGAACAGTGCCTGAAAGTTGTTAAGTGCCATAAAAATGTTTGTTATTATCATTTTCATTGTCACTGAATTTCATGCTCTACTCTTCTCAGTGAAAATTCTTTATTTTGTCAACTTCTTCACATTGGTTGCAGTTACTATACATTGGCTGGACATCTCTTTTGTGTTGTTCTGGGAATTTATGGGAATATATAGAAAAGAAAAAACAGTCTCCTTGTTGAACTTTAGAACATTTTTGTGGCCCTTGGGAGGTCCTTCCTGTTCAGAGGAGCAGGTATCGCAACATTTAAAGGCTATCCCCAAGGAAGAGACTTTTACCAAAGCTTATATAGACTAAGCCATTTTCCATATTATAATTTCTTCTTCTGTTCTCTCTCAAATTATCTCTTTGCCTGCATTGTTACCTCAATAAACCTACATGCTATAGTAACTCAATAGCTGTTAGCTAGAGGGGCTATTAAGTAAGAGAGAGGGAGACAATGGGAGGCTTTTGATGGTCCTCTTCTGAAATAATTTTCTTAATCCTTCTTAATCCTGTAGGTTCCTGGCATCTCACCCTGCAGCACCCGCCGCTAAGTGCCATAAACAACTCCAGGTGCATTGGAGTATTAAGTGTGCCACTAAAATCCACATGTGTTCTCCCCCCCACACCTAACACACAGAAATAAAAGAAAGACAAAATAGAATAGCCCACACAGCAAACTACAACTAGATTACCTAGATTATGTGTCGTGATGTGAATAACACTACATGCTGCTCATCAATAATCCATTTGTGATTACACGTACAAAACTTAACGAATATTTTGAACACCTGCTCCACATGAGTCAGGAACTACACTGACAGCAATGACACCATGGAGCTAAAAGGGATGGTTCTGTCCAGGCAGATAGCTTAAAGTCCAATGGGAGCCCCAGAGATGTACCGGATAATCACGCTAATCGATGCAAAGATTCAGACTTCAGTAAGGAAATAAGTATAATATATAAACCTGACCTAGACTTGTGAGACATGGAAGTATCCTCTGAGGAGGAGACATCGGGCATATGAAGTATCCTCTAAGGAGGAGACATTGGGCATATGAAGAATGTCTGGGGTTAACTAAGGAAAGAGGGGAAGGACATTACATGTAGCTAGATTGAGCTGTGCAAAGACCTATGATGAGAGGGAGGACAGCCAATTAAAGATTCATGAAACATTTACGAAACAGAAACCCCTGGCAGAAGACCAGATTTGCGGGGGGAAAGCCTGTGTTTAGATTTGGAGATGGGGGTCTGAAGTGAATACCAAGGGAAAACATTAAATAGGTGGTTGGAATGAATGCATCTGGAGCTCAAAGGAAATGCCTGAGCCGGATATAAATGTCATATAAATAGCTTAGGAGGAGCAGTTAAAATTAATGATCTTGCATAAGGTTGCCTAGAAAAAGAGCACATATTGAAAAAAAAGAAGGAAAAAAAAAACTAGACTTGGACAAGGTATAAATGTAATGGCTCAGTAGAAGATGAGTTCATGAAGAAGGTTAAGAAGGGACAGCCAGAGAGAATGATGAGTGGAGTATGGTATCACTGAAGGTAAAGGGAGGAAGAGTTCCAGAAGTTGGAAGTCTTGACAGTGTTTAAGAATGCTACTGAACTGTGTAGTAAGATGAGGTCTGAACGATGTCTATTTATTTTGAGGACGGAGAGATGATTGTTGACTTATCTGAGCTGGTTCAGAGGAGCCATCTGGAGGTTGATGGATGTGCCAGTTTTAAACTGTTGTGTACCCCAGAAAAGCTGTTCTTTAATCCTCATTCAATATTGCTGGGTGGGATTACTTTGATTGTTTCCATGGAGATGTGATCTACCCAGTTATGGGTGGTACCTTTTAATTAGGTAGTTTCCATGCAGATGAGGTTGCATACTGGAGCCCTTCAAGAGGGAACCATATTTGAAAAAGCTTTAGTGCCGACAGAGCCCATACAGCCAGAGACCTTAGGAGATGAAGAAAGAAAAAGCCCCTGGGGAAGATGTTTCAAACAAGAAGCAGCGACCTCAGCAGACGCCATCCACATGCCTTTCCAACTGACAGAGGTGCCCTGGACCCATCAGCCTTTCTTAAACCATGGTATCTTTCTCTGGGGGCCTTAATTTGGACATTTTCACAACCTTAGAACTATAAATTTGCAACCTTATAAATTCCCTTTTTAAAAGAATTTCTTTCTGTTTCTAGTATATTGCATTCTGGCAGCTTTAGAAAACTAAAACAAGGGACTAGGGCATCTGTATTAGTAAGGGTTCTCTAGAGAAACAGAATCAGCAGGAAATAGCCATAGATGTAAAATTTATGAAAGTGTCTCACATAACCATGGGAACGTAGAGTCCAAAATCCACAGGGCTGGCTGTGAAGCTGATGACTCTGATGAAGGGTCTGGACAAAATCCACAGGAACAGCTTGCCATCCGAAGCAGAAAGAGAGAGTGTCTCTTCTGGATCCTCCTTAAAAGCCTTCTGGTGATTAGATTAAGCACCACTGATTACAAATTCAGTCAGCTCTGGATGCAGCCATTGTGATCAAATGTGATTTAATTCTATGAAATGTCCTCATAGCAACAGACAGGCCAGCACTTGCCCAACCAGACAACAGGTACCACCACCTGGCCAGGGTGACACATGAACCTGACCATGACCACCTCCATCTTGAAATATGTTGAGGAAAGACTGGGAATTTAAAAACTGGAGGCAAAAAAATATGCACATCTCTTTCAAATTGTGAAGGAAAGGAGTGAAATATGTTCTTGGGATAAATAATTATGTGAGATTGAGAGAAGATTTTTTTTCTTTTACCTTTCAGATTGTGAAAAATTCACATATGCAAAAAAGTATATGCAATATATGTTTATGTGTTAGTATGCATACATAAAGTTTAAAGAATAAAAATAGATACATGTGCGCCCACCACCCAGCTACTGGAAAAGAACATCACCAAGATTTTAGAAGCCTCTGTGGTCAGTTGTATCCCATTCAAGGGAGGGTATTTTTAAGATAGAAGTGACATAGTCTGTTTAAATGCTGATTGAAGAGTCTAGCTGAGAAGGACTTATCACATATGCAAGAGAGAAAAGGGATAATTGATAATAAGCAAGAGAGAATAGGCTCCAAGGTGCTGGAGAAGATATGGACCATATATAGACAGCTCTAATGATGTGTGTAGATTTGTAGGTTTGGTATCAGAAAGTTGAAAGAGTTCCTGTCTGATGACTTTAGTTTTCTCAGTAAAATAGAAAATGGGCTCATTGCTAAAAATGAAAAGGTAAGAGTGAGGGATGATCTCAAATACTCATTATTGAGACTATGTAAATGTAATAGTACTGCTGATTAGTATTGAGGGCCTATTTGAGGTTAATGACCATGTATTTTAAATATCAACCTACTCTGTGTGTTTATTTCTCAGGAATATTTGACCATTTGAATGTAGGTTCTTTTAGGGTCGAGGTTTTGCTAGATATATTAAGAAAATACAGAGGAGCAATGAGGTTGAAAATATTAGCAAGAGTTTCAAATGGAGTAATAAAAACTAAATAGAAAAGGAGATAAACAAGAGAGAGCCACAGACCAGAAGTTCTAATGAGGATGACAAATGGTTGGCCAGAGGGTAGGATGCTTGAATCAGTGACTTTGCAGGTAAAGTAATTTTGGGTGATGATGTGGTCTATAGGGAGAGAGCATTTATTCTTCACTCTTGGCATTTCCTTTCCAGTGGAGTAGCTTTTTCTATCCTTCATTCATTCTACTCTGGGAAGATGAACGACTTATTTTATTGGTAAATTTGGAAGGAGAAGTTAAACATCAGTACCCAGTTCCTTCTCCCTCATCTCCTGTATTGACCCAGCACACACAGTCTGATCATCTTCCCTGAATGTCCTATGGGGAACCTGTGCTTATTCAGGTGTAGATTCATCCAACTCTAGGTCCACTATTAGGAAGCTTATTGTTGGCTGAACAGTTAAGTCATTTTCTTTAACTTCCCATTATCTATTATAATGATGAGAAATTTATTTCCATCTGTCTTCCTCCTTCTCTCTCTTACAAGTGGCTCCGAACCCAATAACAGGAGAGCAGTGGTGCTACTTATTGCCTCTCTTCAATCCAACACAATGACTCTGGGAGAGGGTGACTTAAGAGAAATGAAGAAGGTCCTTAGAGATAAGGCAGGCAAAGATCCAAGAACCTGCTGTGTCAGATTGGTTATCCTAGTAGATGTTGAAGTCATCCAGGAGGCAGGACTTGGGACAGAGTGGAAGATTGGCAACCAGTTTCAAAATTCTTAATAAATGGGGAAGATTGAGTATAAGGTGCTAGATGAGTGACTAAGAGGCCAACACTGGGGCAAATCCAAGTGTGAGCCTCCAAGGAGCAGAGATTTGTTTTATTTTCTAAGTTGGACACAACTAATATTTGGAAATGACAATGTGAGCAAAGAGGAAACCAGCTCCATTCTCCATAAATGGGTCAAGAGGAAAGGAGTATGGAACATAAGGATAATGGCGTGATAGAAGGTTAACAGCCAAGAAAGTTTACACTTTGGCACAGAATGACAAAAGCAGGGATTTCAGGCAATGCTGATCTACTCTAAGCTGTTTCTTTAAGTAGTTAGGAGCTTAGCTCCCTCAGATTTGGATGAGACGACTCCTGTCCAGCAACTACAGTCTCTGCTCATATGCAGTGAGGTGGTGACCAAGCAGAAACGTCTCAGTTTCTGCATTCAATAGGAGTGGGTTCTAGAGATTTTAGGCCCAACCAGCCACCTGAGATGGTCCCACAGTTAAGTGGAGGTGAGCCCATGGCCAAAAACACAAAACAGATTGTATCCATCTCCTGCACTATTCTTCCTCACTGCAGCCATACTCACCTATGAAGCCTACATAAACCAGCCATAGGAGATGCCTAATATCTCCATCTGGTTCTCTTTTACTAAGAAATTTAGAAATTAGAGAAAACCATGGTTTTAGCTTGTAAGCTGCCGGAATGCGATATACCAGAAATGGAATGGCTTTTAAAAAGGAAAATTTGTTAAGTTGCAAGTTTATAGTTCTAAGGCTGTGAAAATGTCCAAATTAAGGCAAGGCTATGAAAATGTCCAAATTAAGGCATCCAGGTAAAGATACCTTGGTTCAAGAAGGCCAATGATGTTCAAGGTTTCTTCTCTCAGCTGAGAGAAAGTCACATGGTGACATCTGCTAGCTTTCTCTCCAAGAATCCTGGATGGCTGTCCCCCAAGGCTCTGTTGTTTCTGGTGGCTCTAAAGCTTTTTGCAAAATAGTTCCCTCTTAAAGGGCTCCAGTAAGCAACCCCACCTTGAATGGGTGGAGATGCATCTCATTGGAATCCAACTAATCAAAACTTACCATCCACAATTGGGTGGGTCACCTTTCCATGGAGACAATCAAAAAGATCCCACCCAGCAATACTGAATAAGGATTAATGAGCTTGGCTTTTTTTCCTGGGGTACACAACAGATTCAAACCAGCACAACCATTATCATCATAAATATTTCCTTTTGATGGATCTAAGATTACCATCTGCAGTCCCAACAAAAAACAAGTTTTCTATAACAAAGGCTTCTAACCATAATTATAATGGAAGCTGAAGAAGGCAAGCCAATTGCATGTTTATTGTCTTCTACCTTTTAAACAGGGAGTGGGAATGGTACCAGGTAGGGGCATCTGAGGAATAAAAACTAAACTATTTGGCTAACAACAATACAATTTGTCAGAATTGAGCTTAATTTAGAATGACACAGTCCTTGTATGATAAGGCCTTCAGGCTTCTTCATCTGTTGATTGATTTTAAAAAATCTCTCACCCACTGTTTGAAATCACGGTTTGGGTAATGAAATCCTGAACACGATTCAGGCTTATAGAATTAGCAATCCAAAGCCAAGTTGATACGTGGAGAGGAGGAGGAGGAGGTGAATCCAGGAAACTGCACAATCCATATGAATCCAAGCAGTTCATCTCACCATGGCTCCATCCTGGGCTCTGGATCCACTCTCTGGGGATACTGACCCAGAGCTGCTTGCCAGTGTCGGGCACCAAAGAAGCACAGGGCCTGACCGTCACAGGAGAGTGCTGAGGCTCGTAACAGAGATGTTTTCTGCAGTTTCACGTCCCTGTGTGTTATCCTGGCTGAGAAACAGATTAAAGGGGAAAACAAGCTGTGATAGCAAAAACAACATTCTCATCACATCTGCCTAAAAGCCTATCTGAAGCTCTGCCTGTTTTGGAACAAAAAGACTCTCATTTCCCACTAATCTCATGGCAGCCTCAGCAGCCCTATCAGCTTGCACTTCTGTGCAGTGAGCCCTGGGCTTCCCATGGCGTACAGTGGACTTCAAATGTAGTTTTTGTAGATATCCTCACTTGTCTGGTTGCCAGCATGTCATAGTACATGGCCTAGTACCCATCCTTCCTCTCCTCCAACAGCCTCTTCTGAACGATTGAGGATCAAACACCAAATGAAGAACACAGCACTTTTATAGCTATTGTACATCATCTAAACAAGAGGACTTCGGAGTCGGAAAACAGGTGCTAAAATTTAATTACATACTTTGAAATATTTATTTATTGTCATCAAATGATTTTGTTATGTTGGCAGACTTACAAAATTGTTGTATTAAAACTATTTTGAAAAATATTTTCTAAAAAATAAAAGTAATATACTTCTAAGTACTTTAAAGCAATTAAAAAAAAACCTCCTTAAATCAATTAAGTATTTTAAATCATATAAGCAAAATAATTATTCTTGGTACATATTCGCTGACTTTCAGCTACTTCTTAGCCATATCTGTTTCTCTGACACTGATATTTTTCAGAAAAACTTGTTTTTTAAAATAGTTTAATTATTTTTCAAAAAA
>PVIY010041915.1:0-21321 GCA_004026745.1 Myrmecophaga tridactyla | reverse complement strand
TCACAGAGTCACATTGTGAAAGCTATATCATTGTTCAGTCATCATCAAGAAACATGGCTACTGGAACACAGCTCTACATTTTCAGGCAGTTCCCTCCAGCCTCTCCACTACATCTTGAACAACAAGGTGATATCTACTTAATGCGTAAGAATAACCTCCAGGATAACCTCTCGACTCTGTTTGGAATCTCTCAGCCATTGACACTTAGTCTCATTTCCCTCTTCCCCCTTTTGGTCAAGAAGGTTTTCTCAATCCCTTGATGTTAATTCTTAGCTCATTCTAGGGTTTTTCTCGGTCCCTTGATGCTGAGTCTCAGCTCATTCCAGGATCTCTGTCCCATGTTGCCAGGAAGGTCCACATCCCTGGGAGTCATGTCCCACGCAGAGAGGGGGAGGGTGGTGAGACGGCTCATCATGTTGGCCGGAGGGAGAGGCCACATCTGAGCAACAAAAGAGGCTCTCTTGGGGGTGACTCTTAGGCCTAAATTTTAAGTAGACTTGACCTATCCTTTGGGGTTAAGTTTCATATGAACAAACTTCATATGAAACTGACTGGGGGCTCAGCCTGTAGCTTTGGTTGTCCACACTGCTTGTGAGAATATCAAGAATCCAACTTGGGGAAGTTGAATTTCTCCCCGTTCTCACCATTCCCCGAAGGGGCTTGCAAATATTTTTCCACTCACTGATCTAATCACTCTGGGATTCATCAGGGCATCACTCTGGACAAACCAACAAAATCTCATGTCCTACCTGAGATTCCAAGTACTTATGACGTTCAATCAAACTATCTACATAAGTTATATTAGGAGATATAAGAGTTGTCCCAACTCTTAGGGACAAACAAAACAAGCAGCCATTATAAAATCTCTCCTTGTGCAACTTTAAACTGCCCCAATGGAACCATGCCCAGAAGGCAATAATCAGAAATTATGAATCCATAATTTTAGAATAGAGTCTTTCATTCATCAAACAAATACTTATCGAGTTTCTACTCTTGCCTCATATTCACTACTTAGTCATGTGGCCCTTTTCCCTCATTTTACAAATGAGAAAGCTAAGGCCCAGATGGGCTCAGGGTCACAAGTCACTTAAATGGTAGGTGCACAAAGTGATTTGACATCTCTTTCCGGATTCTTTCTATCCATCATGCTGAAGAAAAGCTCATCATAAGTGTTAAGCAATAACTTAAAGCACATGATGAGTTTAAGAGGAAGAATTATTATCAGTAATATCACAGGGCCTGAGGAGATGCTTTAGGTTCCTCCCCCTACACAGCCAAGATGGGAACTGCCTGAGAAATCTCTGTATTGCCACTTTCTGTTTTACATATTGGGATTCTTCAAGTCAGGGTTTATTTGAAGAAAGAGTCTCCCTGCTGAATGTATGCAAACCACTGATCCAGGCCCCCCTCCTCATTTTATCAAGAAGGAGATTGGAGCGCAGGAAAAAAGAATGGATTTTCCCAAAGTCATGCATTTTACTGATGATTGAACCAAGGAAAGAATCCAAAGGTCCTGTTTCCCAGCTCCCAGCCCATTGCTCATTTCAATGGCTCACTACCAGGCTTTGAGAAGGAAAATGGTGGCCAGTCAATGACAGACAAATGCCCAAAAGACAAAAGGATCTGAAGAAATCAGAACTGTCTTCAGAGCTGAGAGGAACAGAGGATGGACTGCAAAAGAACGACTCTCCCCCAGCTTCAGGAAGCTTTGAATGAGGGTGAGGGACTGGCTATTTGAGTTCCCTCCTCCTGGAATATATAGCTGACATGCAGAACATTTTGTCCTCAGCCAAGCTGAGGGTTGGGAGGAACAGACTAGACATGGGCCAAACCACTGTAAGTGGAGCCCAGGGATGGGCAGGGCCAACATCAGCAGACTGCTTTTTTCCTTTTCTCTCCTGCAGTGCCATATGGCTAGGGTAGGGGCAGGGAACCTTAGAAAAGCAGCTTCAGTCTTTTTCCCAGACCAGAGAGAACATGGACATGGTAGGTCAGGGGTAGTTTTCTTGCACTCAGAAAAGATGAAGATGTACTTGCAGCTGGGAACCATGATTGAGCCAAACCCAGGCATTCAAGGGAAGAAATCTATTCAAGGGTCTATATGCTTCCATCAAAATCCAGTTGATAAATAAATAGATAGAAAAATGAGTAAATCCAGTTAACCCATGCTAGCAGGTCTATTTACCCTCCTAACACAAACCATACCTGCTATCCATTCCCTCTGGACATGGGAATATAGTGTATAAGATGACTTGTTGGGATTGTCTGAAGGATCCATCCATCTCCCATCTTTCTCACTGTCTTATTATTAGCCTTATTCTGTACACCATAATAACCCCTGCCACTCTGAGGTCCCTCTGAAGCCACTATTAGAGGACTTTTCACCATTTCTGTCCATGTCTAGGGTCTCCTGGGCCACTGACTTTTAAAAAACCAAAATCACTATCCTCCCTTGGGACAGCGGTGACCAATGTAGTGCCTTCCTTTTCTCTTTTCTTCAGTCTTCCTCCCTTCCTTGTCTTTCTCTTTTCCTCTTCCCATTTCTCCTTTCCTCTCTTCTTCCTTTATCAATTTCCCTTTCCTGTTCTCTAACTCCACTGCTAGTCGTCTAACTCCACTAGACACTTGTTGAACAGGGTCAGAGGACTAGCTCAAGGAAACCCAAAGAAAGCAGGAGAGCACCTCCTCCAGCCACAACCCTCAGCGCGCCCGCCTGACTGCCTTCCCTGTTCCACTCAGGCCTCCTAGAATGGATGTCACCCGCGTGCTCCTGGCCATCCTGTTGGTCTGCCTGTGCTTCCTTGCTACCTACAGCCACCTGGCACCCGAGGAGAAACCCAAAGATGATAGAAGCCTGAGGAGCAACTCCTCCATGAACCTACTGGATTTCCCTTATGTCTCTATCGTGGGTAAGCAGGCTGATCTGGGGCCCAGCTCCTGGGCTTTGGCCCATGAAAGGAAAAGGGGCTGCAGGATGTCAAGCCTACTCCCCATTCTGATACCAGGCCCCACTGCCAAGGGGTCAGGGCTTCCTCTTGCTCATTCTGTGAAATAATCTTGAGGGAATCAAGTATTCCTTGATTTTTTGGTTTGGGGAAGCCCTGCATACCAAGCCACCCATCTAATATGCAGTTTAGTATGTTAAAGGCTCTGAGAAAGTCTGTAGTCAAGACACTTCGTGAACTTGGTGCAACTTAGCATTTCTGAAACTTATTGAATCACAGTACCCCTATCAACAGTAAAATATTTTAAGAAATACTGCAGAGGGGGTACAAAGGTAGTTCAGTGGTAGAATTCTCACCTGCCATGTGGGAGACCCAGGTTCCATTTCCGGTCCATGCATTTCCCAAAAAAAAAAAAAATAAACAAACAAGCAAAACAAAGAACAAACAAAAATTCAACAAATGGTGCTGCAATAACAGTATACTCAGATGCAATAATAATGAACTGTGACCCTGCCATTCAGCATTGAAAAAAAATTTTAAATAAAGAAATACTGCAGAATATAACCAAATCAGGGATGTACCAGTCCTCTCATGCCAGGGTTGGTAATAACTACTCAAGGGAAATTATTAGTGGCATTAGACCCTGGTATTGGAGATCTTCTGGTTTAACTTCACTTGATAATAGTAATAACATACATACTGTGTGCTATACTCTGTGCTTATTTATCCCATTCATTCATTTAATCTTCAAACAACCTGTGAGGTGAGTACTATTTTTAATTCATATTTCACAGGGTTTAGGAAATAGAGACTTAAGTAACTAACATACCTAAAATCACAATCAGGTGGCAGAGCTGGAATTCAAACTCAGGTGCTTAACTCCAGAACCTAAACTCAAAGCTAATATTCCTTTCTACCTTGCCTTTCACTAGGAAAAGAGGATATTTTGAACATAACAGAGAAGGGGGGATTCAAGCTTTATTGACCACCTTTGTGTGACAGTCTTTTCACTTTATAATATTCAATTGCAAAGATCGCAGATGAGAAAACTGAGTCTTAAGGCTGTTATGTCAGATTCTAATCAGGTCTGCCTGCCTCCAAAGCACTTGAAAGGGAAAGTAGGAATACAGGAAACTCAGGTCCATTCACATATGTTGGATTTCAGAAGAAGAATTCTAAGAGCAAAAGGAACTCTTAATGCAGCGCTCCGTCAGTCCCTCCAGAGCGTCCTGGGCAGGTCCAAGGACCCAGATATGCACCAATTGCCATACTAGCTGGTATTGTATCCTCCAGACAGCACTGCTGCTAACACCCTTCCCTGCCAGCGTCTCACCCTGCCTGATACACACACCTGCACATCAAAGGAGAATACCTCAGCAATCTACCATACCCTAAACCAACAAGCCCCCATCTAATCAAGGGAGAGCACACCACCTATTGGGCACCCTCCCCTCCTGGTATCACTTTTTTAAGATTCAACTCCCAGAACAAAGAGCCAGAGCCATTTCTCTAACTTCCGCAGACCTTTGTGTCGGTGGCTCTCTTCTGCTTCCTCCTGCCTTCTCTTCCCCAATAAATCTGTTAAGCTTTGACTCGCTGTCTCGTGCAGAATCCTTAACAACACCATGCCGACCAATGCACTTAACACTGAGTCCATTTTCAAAGAGTATCATAATTCTCTTTCCCCTGCCAGCCTGGAGTCTAAAGAACAGGCTCCTGAGGTGGCTGTGAGTGACCCAGGACCAACGACCTCAAGAGACCAGGCCCCTCATAGATGCTACAGGGGCCTTGTGCCCATTTGCGTTCTCTCAGGTGCCACTTTGCTGTCAGTCCCTGGCTCCAGGTCAACAGACAGGCTGACAAGAACCTGCTGTCCTGAGTCCCAAGATGTGATTCAACCAGCCATCTCCACCCCCTCACCACCTTGGATTTCCCAGAGCCCCCTCCCTGCTGCCCATCTGCCTCACCTCAGGTCTCCTAAAAACATCAGACTTTGCTCCTTCTGTCTCTCTTTGAAGCGCTGAACAAGAAACCCAAAAAGATCAGCAGGAAAGATGCTGAAAAGAAGAAGATCTCGTCCAAGGTAGGCTAGAAGTTTTCGTTGTAGGGGTTAGACGGGCCTTAAAAGGGGAGGGCTGGGCGGGCAACGGGGGCTCAGTAGCAGAGTTCTCGCCTGCTGAGCTGGAGACCTGGGTTTGATTCCCTGTGCCTGCCCGTGAGAAAAAAAAAGGGGTGGGATGGGGGCGGCTCCCAAGCTTTGGCTGGTAATTAAATGAAAGATTTTCCAGGCCTATCTTAACAACAACAACAAAAAAGCAGACTTCCTGTTCTAGAGTCCTGAGTCAGATCTCCCAAAGAAAGCCCATGGGACTGAGGCTTACTAAACAAAATAGCTTAGCTGCTAAAAAAATATCTTCCTATACTAAGTAACCTCCTGCCTGAAATTTTACCATTCCTCATTCTTTTAGATTAATGCAATGTTTCCCAAACCTCAGTCATTTCAGAACCAATTTCATTACTTTTGCCAAATCTGAGTTTCACCTATTTAATATTTTTATTTAAAATTAAAACTTTAAAAATTATATCACTATGATAAATAGAAAACTAGTATTACTGCTATAAATAGAAGGTAGTCCAAAAATTAAGTAAAATGAAAATAAAATTAAATTAAACTAGAACATTGTTAGTGAATTCTAGCTGGGCCGTGCTGCCTACCGAAGGCTCTAAATCTGAAATCTTTTCTCTCTGTGTGTTAAAAGGCAGATTGGCAAGTGTTAGAGAGGTATTAACAAGGTATTAGCTCCAAATTCAGTCTTTCAAAGAGAAAGAAATTGAAAAAAGAATGCTCTCTCATTGTGTCACTCAGGTCATTCAGTATTCACGTACTGCCTAAAATCATACCCCCATGGCACATATTCCCATAATTTGGTAAATACTGGGATTAAGACATTGTTGAAATGTACACATTGTTTCTGTCTTAGTGTGCCTCAGTTTACCAGATCATCTGTAACCAGAGCAAGAGGCACTGAACCAGACATTAGGAGAGAGGACCTGGCAACTGTGAGCCCTTGACAAAAGTCACGGTCTCTGCTCCCCTCTGGGCCTGTTGCTCTAGCTGTGCAGTGAACAGGCAACTCAGATGATTGGCAAGTGTATATTTACATGCTAGGTACTGGGAATATAGTAGAGGGATATATCCATACTCTTGTGGAATTTACATCTTTCTGGGAAAAACAGGTGAACAATTAAACCAATAAGTATATAAGATAAATTCAGGCGATGATAAACACTGTGAAGGAATTAAAGCATGGTGAGGAGATAGGGAGTAAAGGAAGGTCAGGGAAGGGCCTCTCTAAGAGAGCGGCACGTAGGACTGGAAAACTCAGACTCTAAAGCAGCCATGTCCAACAGAAATGCAATGTGAACCACATATGTAATTTAATTTTTTTCTCAAAAACATTCTCACTTCAACACAGAATCAATATACAAACGTATTCATGAGATAGTTTACATTTTCTGGTACTAAGTCTTTGAACTCTGGTGGGTATTTTACTCTAACAGAGCATCAATTCTGACACTAAATTTTCAACAAAGTATAAGTTCGTCCTATCCAAACAATTAAGTTGCATTTAACAGAAAACATATATATATACACTCTACACTGCTTCAGACTTCAGTTTAATTAAAACTGAAATTTGAAAATTCAGTTCCCCAGTTGCACCAGACAGATTTTAAGTTCTCAGTGATCTCACACGATTAGGGACTACCTACTTTGAACAGAGCAAAGAATGTCCCCAGAAAGGGGAGTGGCAAATTCAAAGGCCCTGCAGCAGGAAGTCATTTGCTGTGTTCAGTGCACAGAAAGGCCAGCGGGCCAGTGTGGTAACGTAAAGACAGCTGGGAGAGATAGGCAGGAGCCAAGTAGTTTGTTTCATTCGTAGGGCCAAGAGAAGCCGCTGGGGTTCGGGGAGTTAAGGGGGCAGGGGGAGCAGGGCTTTGAGCAGGAGTGGGTGTGATCACAGGTCTTCTAGTGATCCCTTTGATACGTCAGAGAACAGACTATAGGGGCAGAGCTGCAGACGGGAGGTGGTGGCCTGGTCCAGGGTAGTGGGGCTGGAGAAACAGGTGGGCTCCGGATCTATTGTAAAGGCAGAGCCGACAGGAATTGCGGATAGAGAAGTTAACTGCTGTAGACTTGAATGGGGTCCCCTGGGGTAAGAAGAAGGCGAGGCAGGAGCCTGGTAAGTTTTGATGGGGAGGGAAGCGGGGAGGGGAGGACATGATTTGAGGGAGCCGGCAAGGACCTGCTGGGGTGCCCTGTGAGCATGAGTCGAGAGGGCGGTGGCAGCCGGGTGAGGGTGTCCAGCCCGGGGTCTCCACACAGACCAAGGGGCTCCCAGGCAGAGGAGGGGACGGGTGGAACCGGAGTGGTCGGCTCGGGCAGCCCCGGCGTTTCCCCCGCAGAAAAAGACTTCGGCGAAGAAGGTGGCGCAGCCCCGGTCCCCACGGCCAGCCCCCTGCGTGGCCACTCGTTACAGCTGCAAGCCGCCAGCACCCGCCTGCTGCGACCCGTGCGCCTCCTGCCTGTGCCGCCTATTCCGCAGCGTCTGCTCCTGCCGCGTGCTCAACGCCAAATGCTGAGGGCGCCCCGCCTCCCGGAATCCGCGGAAGGAGACGGGTCGGCGGGGAGGGGCGGGGCTCCCAGGGGGCGGGGCGCGGCGGGGGTAGGTGTGGCTTCGAGAGCCGAGCTTGGGCGGGCCGGTGGGGTTGGGGCGGAGCTTTGAAGAGGAGGGGCTTCAAGGAGAGCGCTTGGGCTAAAATCTAAATACATGTAGGCTGCTCGAAGGTGTGTGATTGTTTCTTTAAAGGCTCCCTTTACCTCCGCGGAGCCCTCGTCACCGCGTGAAGCCCCGCGGACTGTGGCTGCGCGCAGGGGTAATCGCTTCTCCGCATTCAGCCGCCGGGGACACTGCCACCTCTTTTTGTTTGTTTGTTTGTTTGTTTGTTTTTTTAACATGGGCAGGCACCGGAAATCGAACCCGGGTACTCTGGCATGGCAGGCGAGCATCCTTACCTGCTGAGCCACCGTGGCCCGCCCTCTCCTGTTTTTAAGTCTGGAAACACCCGAGGTTGCCTCCAAAACCAGAGACTGCAGACCAGCCGGGCAGAAGGCGACCGTGAAGGAACCTTTCAGTCTTTCACTTTTATCCTCCTAAGATGCCCCGCCCCCGGTAAAAAAAAAAAAAATCCTCCTGCTCCCCCCTTCGCGCCCCCATGCAATCTCACTGGACTGTCAGTTCCAGAGGGTCTGCACTCTGGGCATGAAGACTGAGGTGGCAGGTTAGAAGGGGCATTGCCTGGGTTCCTACAGCCTTAGGAGTCTGGGCTGAGGAGCCTAAGGCCTCAGGCCTCTCCCAAAAAAAGGTGCCGCTTTTGTTCACTCCTTTCTCCCCGGGAGGTTCTCAGGGCTGCTGAGGCCTGAGAGGAATTTCTCCCACTCCAGGCTAAATGAACACTGGTCGCTGGTCCCCAGGCTTTTTTAAAAACTCTGCAAGTCGAAAGTTTGGGCTCTCAAAAAGGAAGCAAGGATTCAGAAGTGCTTCCTCCCCCCCCAGCCCAGCTACGTCTGTCAGTAAGGAGGCCTGGGGGGACTGGGCTTGGGTGAGCGGGCACCAGCCTTTGTATTTGATCATGACGAAGCTGTCACCAAAAAATGTTCCAAACTGTTGCCTGACATTCCATCATTAGAGATGCTCTGAATCTGTGAGAAGCTGTGGGGCAGCATTATATTCTGGAGGCGGAGCACCTGAGATACTGCTTTGGGAGGCGAGAGGAAAGCTAGGAGCAAGGTGTGTGAAGAAGGGCCAGTCAGGCTAGGAGGTCACAAGGAAACACCCAGTGCTTCAGGGGAAGGGCTCCAAACCACCTCATCTATTTCCATTAGTTGGCCTGGGGCATCCCTGCTGGTAGGGAGAAAAGCTAAGATGCCACTTATCAGTGCACTCGAGCAGCTCTTCCCTGAGGAATGTCCAGCCAAGAGGGAGGAAACTGCAAACAAAGGTGGTACCAGAAGAGATTCTAGAGAGAGACAACGAGACCGAAAAATGGGGAGCAGTCACTCAGCCCTGGTAACCACCATGTATCTGTTCCTTGGGGTGAGGACAGGGGGGCTAACCCACTTGCTCACTAGGCAAACTTCCCTCTTTCAAATCCCTTTGAACATCCCCCTTTCCAAGCACATTTTCCCAAATGGAGAGACCCAGCTTAGACCCTGTAGTAACAGCCAGTATGGAATCAATGAAGCAAGCACCAGACCCCAGACTGGATAGTTTCCCAGAGAGAGCTGTAACCACCAACTCAGAGTACAAGAAGAGAAGATGGCTAGGCTGTCAACACAGTTCTCCCCACTAGGTAAGTTTCTTTCTGGGCTTCCATTTACTTGTCTATAAAATGAGAAATAATCATTCCTGCTATTCTGGTTATAAATACAAGATATTGTCGATTCTCTGTGCTTCGGTGCAAGAAAAACACATATGCACTCTGGGCATGAAGACTGAGGAAGAGAAAAACCTCCAGTTGCTTGTTTTGTTTTCTGTCATTTAGGCTGCAGGCCCACAGGGCAAGAACCTTTTGTTCTTTGTACCACAGCTGCTGCCAAGTAAATGTCATCAGTAAAGAGAATAGTGGGAACATACTGCAGCCACTACTCCTGTGTTTTCCAGATATTGTTCACCAAACAAGCACTATTTGGCTCCTAGGAGTGAGGCCAAGGGTGCAAAACCAATGACTCAGTCTATTAGTGACAAAGCTACTTGTTTGCTAGGTCCGGACAATCACATGGAAGACCAACCCATTCATTCATTCATTCATTCAGGAGATGTGTACTGAGCACCTACTGTGTGCCAGGCATTGTGCTGGAAGCTGTGAAGGCTGCAGAGAACAAGCCCAACACGGCTTCCCTCCTGACACAGTTTATGGTTCAGAGGGACTTGTCGGAGGCTGGAACCATTGTTATCATCTGTAGTCTACTCTCTTGGTCTCTTAGATTCTGAAATTCCTCCCCAAACCCCAGGATGCTTAGAGCATGGCTCTGCACCTCTGCAAAATTCTGCCTGGGTAACCAGAATCGAAACTCACATTTGTAGCTCAAAGTTACAGTTCCAGCATTATGAAAAACTGGAAACCCCACAAACACACCTCTACCATCTTTATTCATTCTCTGTCTCTCTCTCTTTTTGCCATACAGGCAAAGGAGTGAACACTGTCCCAGAAAAATTTGATCTACCTTTTTACACCACAACAATATACTTTTCCATACGTGAAATAAGAAATAAGCCAGCAAGTCTCCCTCCCTCCCACTGTGGCTATTGATTCAGGATCATTTCTTTCTGTAGGTATGGCCTTAAACCTGTGCCCTGTTCAGTCAGAGTTTTTTCGTTGTGTGCAAAAGAAACAACTCTGGCTAGCCTAAGGGGGAGAACAAAAAAGTGTGTGTGTGTGGGAGAGAAGTCCTACTAGAGAGGTCTGGAGACCTCACAGAATGGTAACATAAGACGCATGAAAAAGGACAGGACCCTGAGGGACACTAGAGTGAGGTCACAGAAGCCAATGGACAGTCACTTCAGGGTGAGGCCATGGGACTAAATCAGCTCCAAACACCTCAGTTCCTTCATTAAGCAATTCACATTTCAAATTCCCAAATAATTTGAATGACCTGACTTGATATCCAGGAAATGTCCATCTTGGTTGGCATTCCCACAAAAGTCTGTTGGTAATTTGGGAGGGGTGATTCTCCAAGGGAAAATCAAAGAGCTGTTACCAGAAAAAGCTTCTGCAACATAATCTGAGTCTCTGGTTTTTAGACTTTTTCCTCAGTTGAAATTTTAAGGGGCAACCTCATTATATACTACATGTTAAAGCAGTTTTAAATTAGTATAATTTTACAATGACGTACACAATAATTTTAAATCAGGGATTAGAGATTAAGAAGTTGCCCTCATATACCAGTCTCAGCAACCAGTTTATTTTTGTCTTTTGCTTTGGTTTCACAGTACAGAGAGAGAAATAATTCACATGAAAAATTTGTTCCAGAAAGGTTTAATAGCTTGCCCTGTGACCTCAAAACAGTTTTCTATTAAACAGAAACAGCAAGATCAAAATCTGGTCCAGATGGTATCCGATGTGTTAAAGTTTGGTGCATAGCACATTTAAATGTTCATATTTTTATTGCATCTTTAAAGAGGCTCCAATGCTTTTAAAAGAAATTGAGGTTTATGTTTCCACAGGAAGGAATATACTTCAAAACCACTACCCTAAAGGGTAGCAGGGTCTCAGAGCCTCAAACAGGGCTGGGGAAGCAGAGACAAAGGTGAGGTGCTAGGTCCTGTTTTCCCCACTCATAACCCTATGAGGCTGGTATATTACTTCTGCTTGTATTATGGACCATAAATCAACCTAACTGGCTTTCATTAGAACCTTATTCTAATTGTACCATTTGTTTGAACAACCACAGACTTAATGTCACCACTCTCTGTCCAAAAATTAACCCCAGGCATATAATATGAGCTTTTGAAAATAATTTATTTCCAAAGACTAATTCCCATGTGTGAAGGGGACAGTAAGGTGAAGAAAAGAATTTGAATGAATTGAATTAGCCAAACTATCTGTATTAAATTTCATATTAGTCTAGAGTAGACTTGTTGCCTTCTTGCTGAACCCACTGGAGGGCCTTGAGACACACCCCTGAGGATGCCTCTGAGGTTATTTCCTATCCATTGTCAGGGTCCCTGGAGCTGCTGCTCAAAGACTGAGTCCTGTGTGATCTGTGATTACCGTAATATCATACTAACAATGACTATTTATTGAGCAGCTACTTCATGCCAGGCACCATACCTGGGCTACCTCATTTGCTTCTCACAGCAAACCCTTGAGGTAGGTATTATTGTAAATAAGGAGCTGGGGTTCAAAGAGGCTAAGTAATGGGCCTAGAGCTCACATCTCAGTGCTAGGATTCAGGCCCAGCACTTCTCATTCCAAAGCCTAGGCCGTTAAGCAAGGACTTAATGAAGGGCCTTGCAAGAGCCATGGCCCAAGAGGTGCCCGCAACAGAGAATTCCCATTTGACTCCACGGCCCACTACTGGAAGACCTTGTCATTGTCAATGCTACCCCCAGGAAGTGACCTCTCCCGCAAAGCTTCTGGAGGGCAGGGGCTGCCCCATCTTCTCTTTGGTCAGTACTTATTTAAGAGGCCACCAGGAGCATGGGGGAGGACATGGATTAAGGTCAAGAGGTTTAAATTCCCAGCCCAATTCTGCTCCTGACATGCTGTGACTTTGGGCATGTCCCTCCCATCTGAACAATGAAGGGACTGGATTAGCCTAAGACTGTACCCTGTATTCAAGGTTCATTTCCATTTCCTTTTCTTTTTCCTTCAACCTAGTGCCTTCTCTGTCTTCACCACCACAGCAGGACTCTTGAAATTGCCAGAGACAACAATCCAATTCAAACTGGCTTAAGCGAAAAAGGAATTTTGTTGTTGTTGTTTATGGCATTAAAAAGTCCAAAGGACAGTATCAAGCATGGTTGGATTCAGGTGCTCTAATGTTGTCTGGAATGTGTCACTCTGTGTCACTCTACCTCTCAATTGTGGCTTTATTCTCAGACAGGCTTCCCCTCCTGGGGATAAAAAGGCTACTTAAGGCTCGCATTCCTGTCAGGTTGGTAACTCCATTAAAGACAGCATCTTTTCTTCATTTTCAGGACAGGTGGGTTTCTTTTACAGACAGTACCTGCTGTGCAATAAAACGGGTGAATTCTTCAATACTTGGTATGGCCTATCAGTGTTAGCATGACCTGGAAATCTGTTAGAAATACAAGTTATCAGGCCTACCCCAGACCTATTGAATCAGAAACTTTGGGGATGGGGGCCAGCAATCTGGTTTAAAAAGCCATCTAGGTATAGGTGAAGGAGACTGTAGTGGGGATACATGGAAGCCAGCAGGTATTAGGAAGAGCAGCACAGGTCCTCACAGAGACATGGAAGCCAGCAGGTATTAGGAAGAGCAGCACAGGTCCTCACAGAGAAAGTTAGTGGGGATTTTCAGACTATTAGGGTGCCAGGCAGTATGAATTTAGGTACCATTTATGGGGGCTGTCAGGAAGAGCTCACTGTCCAGCACTTAGGGAACTTTTGAACCCTTGGGTGATTGTAATCTCCACGGCTGGGGAGAGCAAGTTACTAGGAGGAATCCTAGTCCAAGTGCAACACCCACTTGGTCCAAGTAGTCCAGAGTAGGCTCCTGGGGTCACTCTTGGATAATTCTCTATATATGTACCATACCAGACTTCTAGTAAAAGTCCTGGGATTGAGCCTGGGCCACCTTGAGCCATAGGCCTTACTCTTGAACCAATCTGCAGAGTGGGGGTGGTAGAGGAAATGGATGGATGGAATAAGTTGATTGGTGAGGCCTGGACCACGTGAGCACTCTGGGATGACCCTATTGCTTCAAGCAGGTTTCCTAGACTTGTCTGCTGAGGCAGTCTTGAGGGATTCTCAAGGTTTGAGAAGCTGTGCTCCTGAGGTTTCCTGTAAGCCTCACACCCTCACAGCTGAGGTGGCCCCACTTGCTGCCTCCTACAGTTCTACGTAGACCCCCATGACTCACTCCTGGGTTTGTCTGTGATGCCTCCATATTCTCCAAGGCCCCATTAGTTCTCCTATGACAGGACATGGACAGGGATTCCAGGGTCTCCAGCCTAGCATGACTGTCTCACCACAGCTTGCCCCATGGAGGTGGTCGGGCATGGGGGTTTAGCATGCGGTAAAATCCTGACCTCCAAGAAGAGGATACCTGAATTCTGCCACTGATTTGTAGCTGTTTGTGCCTCCATTTCTCCATACACAAACGCTGAATTCTGCTCCATAGATGTTTTAACTCAAGCTCCTAACTAGCTCTAAGATCCTGTGATTTTATAAGTTATATAAGTTCTCTGCTCACAAAATATGTCCCTTCCATTTTGACATAGCACTTAAAACTGATATAAAACTCTTCATATATATCACTTTATATATCACTTGAGCTTCAAAAAAACCATCTGAACTTAGCAGCTTTCTGTCCCTATTCCAAATCACATGGTAAGTTAACAGCAAACTCAGCTCTCTCCCTTTCAAAGTCCATTCACTGCCCCAAAACTCCCCCCGGACTTATCCTCTCCTTTTTCTGCAAAGAGTCAGCAGGACCAGGCCAGATATTGCAGGTTTTTCAACCAATTCCTTCTTTATGAAGTTTTGATGGGGAGAGGAGGGCATGGGGGTGCGGGGAGAGAGGAACCCAGACATCAGCAATGGAAAGGAGCAGAAGACTCATTTTTCATTGTGGACATCTAGTCAGCGTTATGTCACAGATAAGCAAATCTGAGATCAGAGGTAAGTCTGATACCAGATGTGAAAGGATTTTTTAAAAGAAAAGGTTCTGAGAACTGACAGGACATTTCCAAAGAGTAAAGACTGGAATAACAAAAATCAGAATCCCTGGGGGCCTGGGGGCGAAGGCATGGAATCTCACATAAGGAAACATCTGAAAAGGCATTTCCTGGGTCTGGAAGAAGAAACATTTGAGGGGAAGGGAAACACGCTTACGCAGGAGTAGGGGTCCCCTTGAAAGGAGTGGCATGGCTGCTGTACAACATGGTATCTAGCCTCTGTGGTTCCCCTTTCTATTGGGATATCATTGTCCCAAAGGCCACCATGGTGGCAGAGCCAAGTAGGTGTTGCGGGCAACCCTGTCTTGTAGCAGCCTTGCCCTGAAGTTACAGGTCCAGATCTGCTGATCCAAATGTTGAGGACCAGGCTCCCACCCCTCCTAAACCTGGATCTGTGGGTATGGTAAGTGCTAAATTTGTCTGACAGTTTTACTTAGTACAAAAGCCAGCTCACTCATGCCCCTCAAACCTGTTTCCTCATCTGTAATATGGGAATTCAAGTCTCTACAAGACTATCATAAGGAATAAACAACATCATGTCTATAAAGTGCTTTCTTAGCACAATGCCTGGCACAGATTAAGTATGCAAGAAATGGCTGTGGGTACAATACTGGGTCTTGGTCTGTTTTGACCCATTGGTGTGCACTGTTCTCATGTTATTCACTAATAATAGTTCAAGTATAAAAATTTGTAAAATGTATGCATGTAACTTATACAACTTCAACAATATGCACTCAGAAAAAAAAGGTGAGAATTGTCCAAGGGCAGAACACCCCAATGAACATTTAAGCCTGAATGAACAAGTGAAGATTTGTTGATCCTCCTATTTTTAAGTCTCTCGTGTCTTTCTCAGACCATATGCCACTGAGTGATTCAAGAATGTTGCTAACATGATCTTTAGACCTTAGATCCTCCTCTCAGTGTACTTAACAAAAAAGCAAAGCAAGGCCTTCCCTATGTCACACGTATGCATTTGTACTCAAATAGAAGAGCTGGAGAGATAGCCAAGCACAAGGCTGTGGATATGCGACTAAGGCTGAGAAATCTGATCACTGAGGAAGGGTCTGCCTCAGTCTCCTGCATGTCATGTTCACTTGTTTATTCAACTCACAAAAAAATAGAAGAAACGAATAGAAGGCACATGAAAGGGGAGGCCCTAGCCACAGTCAAAACATGCCTTAAGTGAAGCAGTCTTCACTTAAACCTTCTCCATGTCTCACATGATAGCGTGGTCTTGGACTCAGACCAGCCTGAGTTGGAATCCAAGTGTCACTACTTATTGTATGACCTTGGGTCAGGCCAGTCAGCCTCTCTGAGCCTGTTATCTTATTAACTTGGGAGCATTACTACTGTCTCACAGTCAGAGGCAGAAAGTACAAAAATGAACAAGCACAGTTGTAGAATGTACTGTCAAGTGGGGACATTCCAGGAGTTTGTGCTGATCAAGAAATAAACTCAAAAGGTCTCATCCTGAGACCATCCTGGTTCAAGGCCTCTTCTTCCATTCCCCAGGCTACCTTTCCAACCCTCCATCTCATGACTCCACTAAACTACAGCTAAAACAACTCTTCCCCACCCTAGCCCTCTCACTCCAACTCTTGCTTAAGCTGTCCCTGTTGCCTTCAATTTGCTCTGTAAAAACCTTCAGTTCTTTCAAAACCCCATTCATGTGCCACCTTTTCCTTGATGCCTTTCTCCCACTGCTACCAGATACTGAACTCTGAAGCTAGAAAGAAAATGGGAAATCCCAAGATATGTCTTTTCCCTCAGGTCTCAGACACTCCAACCTCCCCACCAGGCCTTCCACTCAGTGGGTGGTCTTTAGAATAGTCTCCAGTTCCTCTTCCCAGATGGGTTATTGATTTTGATTCCCAAAACCTGAACAGGAGTTCAGTAAATAACCATTTGGGCAAATGGGCAGGAGCTCCAAATCTTATCCACCTCTCTGTGATTCAAATGATGGTAGGGCCTCTTCTAAAACTGTAACTTTAGGAAAATCACTTAACCTCTGAGTCACCATCCTCAACTATAAAATTAGGATACTATTACTAAGATTGTTTTAAGAATTGATTGAAGTCAATCAATCAAGAGTCCTAATGTTCATAGGTAGGGACTCAACAGCCCCGCTGCACTGAGGAACACTGTGTTAATCCAAAGAAAAAATGGAGAGGAAAAAAAATATGAATAGCACAAAAAATAAGGTAGAGGGTGCACAGGTGATTCAGTGGTAAAATGCTCGTTTTCCATGCCGGAGACCTGGGTTTGATTCCCAGACCATGCACCACCCCCACCACCCCCAAAAATAAAAAAGTAAAAAGGTAGAGGAGATAAATACAAACAACGGTTACAATAAATATAAATGGGTTAAATTCACTTACGAAATGATAGGCTCAGACTGGATTTTAAAAAAAAAGCTATTTACTAAAGGTAGAACTAAAGTAGAGTTCCTTTTTCACTTCACCCATCCTTTCAAACCCTAAGAGTTATCTGCAACTCTTACCATATACACACTGCTGACAACCTCTTCTGGACCAGTTTTCTCACTGTACATCAGCACCCAACTATAAGTCCTTGCTCATACCATTGATGGCAATGAATTACCTATATAATAAAGGCTCAAAATTCTTTTAGGCACCAAATCTTTTATTTACCCACCTTTCTGCTCTTTTATAATACATTATAAACCAAATTAATTTCTTTTTGGCCCAGGGTTGTGATAGGAACCATCATTTATAAAGTGGTGGCAGTTCTATACCTGCTTTTACATTTTTCTGGCCCCTCTCAACCTCTGGCTGTCACTTCTCTTGTCCCCTTAACAGTCTATTCTTATCCCTGTAAAATGGGGACTCAAAGGCCAACTTCATTATTTTGAGGCTTAATGCCTAGCACTAAACCGGGTTCTTAGGACCATTTAAATGCTAACAGTCCCTCTCTGCCCTTCAAGTCTGCTTTTCTTCTTCTGTCATTGGCTGAAGAACCAGTGAACTTATAAACCAAGCACATGAGTACAAAGTCCATAAGGCTAAATGAAGACCTAGATGGTAAAAAGTACATTGGCTTTAAACCACTGCTGCTAACTTCCAGCCTAAGGACTGACTAACTGAGCAGTTTCAAGACCCCTGAGCTTACGGTTCCCTGTGGTGTCTCCCTTGCACCTCTATGGTGACCAGGGCTTGAGGGTTTCTCAAGGTCCCTTGCCACATTTCCAAACAGATGGATGCAGAAGAAGTCAAAATCTGAGTGATCAGCCCCGAGGAGTCAAAGGAGGGTACACTGACAAACCAATTTCAAAGTTGGTGCCATTTGTTCTTGGGAGGAGAGGTGAGGCCTGGGCAGGGATGCCAGCTGGAAGGCAAAGGGAAAAGGCCAGGCACTCAATAGCGATAGTGATCAGGCTTGAAGGGGCCATCGCGGGACATGCCCAGGTACTGGGCCTGCTTCTCGGTCAACTTGGTCAGCTTTACATTCAGCTTGCCCAGATGGGCTTCAGCCACCGCCTCATCCAGCTAGGGAGAAACACAGAAGACTTAAGGTCAGTGCTATGCTTTGGGACCCCTTACCCACCTCCTGCCACCGAAAGAGGCAGAAACTGTTCTGTTGGTGTATGGAACATGTACATTACTGATAACACATTTTATCCTCTCAGCCAGCCTGGGTGGATGTATTATTTTTGGCTGTCCAGCTCCCCCTTCCTGAGGTAACCAAGTCATATCCTCCTTTCCAAGAGGTCCTGGTGGGGCCATCAATTATTTACTTTTCCCAGCCTCCCAACTGACCTAAGTGGCTAACCAAAATGGTTCTTCAGAATTTATCTATGGACAGAACATATTTCCCATGACAAGTAAAGAAAGAGACTCCAATTCCTAAACAGAGAGGGTATCAATCTCAGCTCACCACTGATAAGTCTATCTGACAAGTGAAGTGAATGAAGAGAAAACAGAGAAAGAGCTCTGATGACACTGAGTCCCTGGATCTAGGGCCTGAATCTTAAATGTCTCCATTATTGAGCCAAGAGTACTTTTTTTGATTAAACTAGTTATGGTTGTTTTAGAGTATGTCCATAAATTCTCCTTCCTTCAAGAGGTGGACCCTAATTCCCCTCCCCTTGAGTGACTCACTTCTACTGAACAGAATAAAGCAAAAATTGATAGTGTGTGACGTTGGAGATTAGGTCATAAAAGGCACCACAACTTTGTCTTTTCCCTTGGATCATTTACCCTGGGGAAAGCCATGTCATGAGGACACTTAAGCAGCCCTTTAGAGGGGCCCAAGTGACAAGCAACTGAGGCCTCTTGCCAACAGTGATATGAAGTGGATTCTCCAGCATATGAAGGACTCTCCTTCACATGACTGCAGCTCTGGGAGAAAGTTCAAGTCCTACCTCATGAAAAACCCTGAGTTAGAACCACTCAGCTAAGCTGCTCAAATTCTTCCCCACAGAAACTGAAATAAAATATTTTATTGTTTTAAGCTACTAAGTTTTGGGGTTAAACTGATATATATCAGTAGATAACTAACATACTATTCTGAATACAGTTTCTCCACTTACCAAAAGGATCCTAACTAAAAAATACTCTGTGTGATTTTTCTGTAAACCTCTATCTGCTCTAATAAAAAATGAAAGTTATTACCACCTCTTTTTACAAATAAGAAAATCAAGCCTCAGAAAGGTGGACTGACTTGTCAAAAGTCACACAGTGAAAGAGTGGGATATGAACACAGATCCATCTGGCTCCAAAGTCCCAGAACTTGTTCTAATCACCCCAATCTATGGCCTCCAGGGCAACTTTGAAGAATAGAGGCTGGGATCAGATAAGGCAAATCTCTAACTCTGACAGGTGCTGAAATGCATGAAAAGAAGGGCAAGTGGTTATAGTTAGAGAAGGGTCAGCCCTGAGTGTGGCTCTTGCCTTCTCAGCTTCCAGCTCTGAGTGGAGTTTCATCCTGCCTCTCAGTCCCAGGTTCCATTCCACAATGGGATGGCAGCCTTGGATCACAACCTAGCCCAGAGAATTTTGATATTCCCATGTGGTTTCACATCAAATGTCTCATGAGAGCCTCTCAAACACTCCTAAGAGGTAGGTAGGGCAGGGTTTATTCTTATATTTAACAGTTAAAGATACTGGAGACCAGGGAAGATAGCATGTGCTCAAATGAGAGCAAAGGCAGGACCAGAGCCCAGCCCTGAGACTATGTCAGTTCTGGTGGCCAAATGAAGCCCTCTAAGTCCCTTCTGAATCACCCCTTTGCCTGGCCCAGCCTAGCCCAGCCTAGCCCAGCCCATAATGCCCTTCCTTCTCTCTGTACCCTATCCCTAGGAGGCAGTGTGTCATTGTGCTAACAACATGGACAGACAGAGCTGGGTTCTACTTCTGTCTTAATACTTGACAGCTAAGAGAGCAAATCAATCTCTGAACCTTAGTTTCCTCATTTGTAGGACAGTTATAACAACCATTCCTCTCTTATGGCTGTTACAAAGATCAGTGATATGCAAGGTGCTTGGTTTAAGTAGGTACTTAATGAATACAGCTGCTTTCTCTGTCAGTGCTTTTAACCAAGACATCTAATCCTTTGCCCACACATGGCCTGTGAGGCATAAAACAGAGGGTGTCCTGTCCCCACTTCATGCCTTGGTAGTAACAGAGAAAGGAACTAAGGATAGCACCAGGTCTAGGACTGCTGGCCTCACTTTAAATGCCAACCTTGCCCAACATCACCAGTTTCACAGCCATATTTCCCCTAATTGGAATTAAATGGGGGTCAAAGGGGAATCTTTCTTACTCCATGACAAGGCTGGGGTCCCTGTAGGCTGCACAGAACAAGATAGCCCTTTAGGACCTTATGGGCAAAGCATTTAGTCCAGCAAGACAGGATCCTAGGGAGACTGGGGGGATAGGAGTTAGCTGGCCCAAGGGGCAGATGCCCCAGGCCTAGAAATGGACACCTCAGGTCTCTTGTTACTTCTACCTCAATTGGCAGAACCAGCTTGTCAAGGTATAGGAGGGGTGGTATGGAGACTCCATCACAAACTCTCCAGCAACCATTTAACTGACAGGGAAACTGAGGCCCCAGAAGGGCAAGTGGCAGAGTCAAGTTCACCAGTGAACTGGCAAAAAGAATCAAGACTGAAATGTAACAATTCTGACCCCGTGGGTGGACAGGCTGCATGGGATGATAGGATGAGCACTAGATTTGATGTCAAAGGACCTATTTGTTATGGTTACCCCAACCACACACCCAGATGTCATGTACATGGTTTAATATGTTACCTACACCATCTCATTCCAAGGCCACAAATCTGCAGTCTGTGGTCTACATTCAGCCCACAGACCTGTTTAGTTTGATTCTTTAGATGATTCTTAAAAATGAATGAATTGCCTAGATTTAAAAATTGAATATTTCACACAAAGATTTTCATATCTCTTGAAAGGTGAAAACCTCTGGCACAGTGAGGGGCATTCCAGAGCAATGACAACTGAATGGCAGCCACCCCTTTTAGATGGAAATGTCCTTTTCAATTTATCACTTCCCACCCAACTCACTTTTCTCATTTACCTGCCCAATCCCCATAAGCAGGGAGGTTTGTGATCTATGATCTTAGGAAATCCTCAGCCCTTATGGGAGGTACTTATTACCTTCATTTTACAGATGAGGAAATGGAGGTACAGAGAAGTTAAGAACTTGCCCCTGATTACCCAGCCTCTAAGTGGTGAAGCTGAGGTTCAAATCCTACTCCAAAAGCCCATGTTCTTCCCATAACCTTCTCTGAGTATGCTCCAGAGAAGTAATTTCCCATTCTGGGTCTGGGTTTCCTCTGTCAAATGGGAAAAAGAATGATTTTTGCCCCGAAGGATGCTGTGAAGACATCTAAGAGTACAGACAAACAAGCACTC
>PVIY010041914.1:0-21316 GCA_004026745.1 Myrmecophaga tridactyla | reverse complement strand
TTTTTAAATTTGTGCATTTAGTTACTATCATTATACACTCTAGGCATTCCTAGATTATATCATCTCAGTCTTCGTCTATCTTTCTGTAAACAGGTAATTTTAAGATGTCATATTGTAATACTGTATATAAATACTGTAAAGTTGGTACTATAAGATAAGAATACATGGTATCAGAAAGAAAGGAGTAACTATGTCTGCCCACTGAAGTCAAGGGGTAATTAACAGCTGGGTAACACTTGGAAATGAATCTTAAAGTAGGAAATTTATCAGACACATACACTGCCAAGAATAAAGTTCTTACCTTAATGCATTCGACACTCTTCTAGTAATAGGTAGTATTTACTTAAAACTTACCATGTGTCAAAATGCTCTACAAGATTTCTTAAGTGATTTGTTTAATTTTTAAAATATCTATATCATATAATTTCTATTTTATTCCTCATTTACAGATGAAGAGCCTGGGGAGCAAAATGATTAGGTAGCTTGTCCATGTTAACACATCACATAGAGGCAAAAGAAAGACTGTAATTCAGGCAGTTTGGTTTCCAAATCCTTCCTTTAATCTTTATACCACATTATATTCCTTTCCTAGATACAGTCTTATACTGAGTGTCATCCATTCCTTTATTTGTATTTTGGAAAATACTATTAAATTCTTAAAACAGAAAAGCATTTCATATACATTTGCATATAAACCATGTTGACTTTAGCATTGCATAATTTATTCCGTCAGGATTTTTAGATAGGCAATGATACAATGAGCTACTCAAACAAAATGGTTATTTCACTAAAATAATCTGGGTATGGCTTGATCAAAATACTGAAACTCTAAGTCCATTTCCTCATACAGAAAATGGAAATTGTAATACCTTCTTTAGCAAATTTGTGCCATTTTTGTTGTTGTTGTTTTATTTTGGGGGGGGAGGGGGAGCAGTGCATAGGTCAGAAATTGAACCAGGCTTTCCCACATGGCAGGCAAGAATTCTACCAAGGAACTACTCTCGCACCCCCCTGGACTACCCTTGCACCCCCGAATTTGTGTCATTTTTGAATGATCAAAATCTTTATCATACTTTGACAATTTCAGTGTTTCCAGTCTTTGTTCATCTTATCTTTCTAAGGTGGAATTTTTAAAAATTAAACTAAACACTACAGAAAACCCAGTTAAAATATCATTCAGCTTTGCTTGCAGAAAGAACATCCTGAGCTGTGCTGACCAGATACCCTCAGGCAGCTTGCTGTCTGGTAGCCAGCTGGAGATTGAACATGCTTGAGGCATCCATCGGGCTGGCAGGCAGGATGGCCAACAAGCTGGGTCAGTAGGCAAACTCTATGTATTGAGTCCTACAAGATCTTGGAAGTTTCTTTGCAAACTCTGCTATCCCAATGTTTCTGTGGCTCTTCTAAAATGCATCTCGATAATGTAGATGAGATGAATACTATTTTTTTCCACACAGATGACTAACGCAGCTGAGTTTTAGAGTTATTGTGAAGACTCAAGGCATGTTATCATGTAGAGCGCTTATTGTATAGCTACATGTAATAGATGCTCAGGAAATGATATTTATAATATCCAAATATCAACTTCTGCTGCTGCCTTATAATAAATATCTAGACATTGTTCTTATTTGATAGTTCTGTTTTAAACTGTTTTAGTCATGTTTGAAGCAGTCTTTTAATATGCTTTCCTCAGATTTTATGACATTGAATTTTCAATAGGCAAATCTCAAAATATATTAGTGAAAATTTTGAAATAAAGTAATAAGAATTTCTCAAACTCATTAATTATCTTATCCTTATTTTATGCCAGATTTAGCTGAATTTTGCTTAATGTCAGAGACAACATATTATGTGAGAAAAATATTTTTCTCCTTTAAATAGTAAATTACATTTGTGCTTTTAAGAGCTATAACATATATATATATATATACTGATTTTGACTTGTTATGACACTGATATTATAGGGGAGATTGCCAGATCCGTGTGATAAAAAATTTTCTAAAAAATTTTTGATGATGGCATGCAAACATAATACATAATATAATATTATCTCTAACTAGAGAAACCCATGCAGTTCAAAGTGAAAGACAATTAAGAAAGTCTATATCTTGCAAAATTCTTCTAGAAAGAACAGGAACTTACTTCGAAGACAGATTACTGGTTAAAAAAGAAAATAAATTCATATAAAGAATCAGAGGTGGTCAGTTTGCATCCAAACATCTTAGAGAAGAAAATTTACATTTATTATTGAAAAGGCTATTTTCAACCCACAGGAGTTGGGCATTGCATTATATAGGGAGGAGAAAAGCTCTGGTGAACTGTGGGTCTAGAAAGTCTGTAATGGTTTCCCCAGGGAATCTTTATGTAATTTGACTTCTGCAAACAAGGACAAATAGGATCAGAGGAGGAAGCACGACTGCCTGGCTTTTTTTCCCCCCTTAGCTTTGTAATTCCATGAAATCCTCTTATAAGAGTATGCAATTATAAATAATATCTTGGCCAACTGATAGATGTCTTAGACTTTGCAGATTATAAAAACTAGAATAAAACAGTAAATAATTACCTGGATTTTTTTCTTAGGTTCTTCCTTAGGCTTTCACCATCACTTTTATTGACTAATAGAGGCAACATACAGAGATGCAAAGTGCCAGGGTTTATAACTACAGTAAGGAACCACACTTGACAGTTTGATGGCAAAGGAAATGTGAAACAAATATTTCTTTCGGTATAAACTTTTTGCCAAGCAATGCATTAAGCAGTAGTGTTGAGGTAAAAAGAAATAAAACTGCTTAATACTTTTTATTACCTTCAGGGAACTTAAACGAATTGCTCAAAAATTAAAATTTCTCTCTTTTCCCTCTAAGAATACCAATGTTAATATTATAACCTCTTTTACTGGTACAGCACTGTTATTGGAAGTCTCAATAAAATTCTGGCCATTATTTCCTTTGGGACATTGTCGTGCCCATGTGTTATGCTGCCTACATGAGCATGTTTTTAGCATCACTGAACCCATCCTATGTTTCAAACTGATTCCACCTGGGGTGGATGATTAAGGGGAGACAATTTAAAAGGTGTCCAGTTATCTAGTTTGCACCTCCAAACATGGGTCTGAGCTCTGAGTGCTGAGATGAGGTGTGTTGAGCTGCTTTCTTTTAAGTCTCCAGCTAATTAAATAAAGTATCACTCACTGTGGAAGGCACTGCCCTGGGCTGACCGCAGATGTAATCAGCCGTAGATTAATTTCACTTGCTGATGATTTAAGCCCACAGCAACAGAAGAATGGGGAAAGATCACCTGGCCAACTTGACACCTGGAACTATCACAATACCCTTGCCTGGTGCCTAAAGTAGTTTAACAAATACTCCTATTCCTTTTATCCCCCAAAGGCTAATTAAAATAGTTCTATGAATTTTCTGGAAATTTTGTCAAAACAGCATCGCATTATTATTCTTTACATCATATGAGAAAACAGAAATAGATGGAACCTAGCTGAAGCTACCAAATATGTTTAGCAATAGAATGTAGGTTAAAACATATGTCCCTGACTCCTTGTTAATTCTCCTTTAAGGATAATTTTTAATGGAAATACGCCTATAGCTATTTCTGTATGAGGCAAGCTAACTATCAAAAAAGTTACTTTGGATTGTGTTTGCATTAATTCACAAAAGAATTATAGTAAATGCTGTTTTTTAAGAAAATACATGGATTTATTCCAATTATTACTAATGGTGTATTAGCAGTGAGTATCCTATCTTAGAACTAAACAGTGATTCACATTACACCAAGATACAATTTATATTCCAAAGCTATCATTATTTGACATGAAGATATCTATTTGCAAACAAAGATAAAAGCTACATTTTATTTTCTATGCAATGATAAATAACCAATGCAATTTATTATTTTTCAGTAAGTTAACAATTGTTTGAATGAAATGCAATTTGTTTGACTAAAGTTTTGCTATTACATAATACAGAGACTTTGGAAACTCTCTTTTGAGTCCTTAGCGTTTATAGACTAAATTCATCTATGAATTAAATTTGTTTGCTGGAGTCACCAATTTAATTCAATGTGGTATTTGTGGGTGGTGCTTTCAAATAATTCAAAATGTCTATAAAAGTATACAGAGTTTTTCAATATGCCAAAACACTAGTACCTATCAAATCTGATACTGCCAACCTTTGTGACTCTGGGCCTTATTGCATTCCTATATGAAATGAAGTGATTGAATTGAACATGACCAGAAATTAGATATCTATTTTACACTTATTCCATTGTAGGTATGCTTTGAAGTTTAGGAAGTGTACAATAATTTTTGCATTTTCCTTAGTGTTTAAATTCTAATGGAATGCATAGATTTATTTCTTGTTTATGTTTCTTGGCATTTGGTGGTCCCATTCAATATATATAGTCTTCCATTCAGCAAAAATATTATTTTACTATATCATTGATAACATGTATTTTCATATTTGATTTGCAATTCATTTGTAAAGATGCACATATAGACCATTTGGATTTATTCTCAATAATGTCATCTGTATCATAAGAACGATCAATAGCTTGATATTAACTGTATTTTATTTTTGTGTTCTTTCTATTTAACCATATAATTCTTTTTTCTTTTTTAGAGAAATTGTGGGTTTATAGACAAGTCATAAAATACAGGATTCCTGTCTTTATTATTAACACCTTGCATTGTTGTAACACATCTGTTACAATTGATGATAGCACATTTTTTATAATTGTATTAATAACTACAGTCCGTGATGAAATTTAGGGTTATAGAGTAATTTCATGGATTATTATTATTTTTAATTTCTGTTACCGTATATAAATCTAACATTTCCTCTCTTAATTACATTCGGGTATATATTTCTGTGCTGTTAATTACGTTTCCATTACTGCACTACCATCACCAACTACAGACTTTTAAAGTTTAAGATTATATTGTGAATTTGCCAGAAACTTTTTCTTGTTCTTTGATTTGTATTTTTCCTCTCTATTCTTATTTTACAGGTAGAATAGCCCCTTGAATTTCTTGGGAAATAAATTATTAGACTATTTCAAAAATTTTCTTGTTACTGTTTCCACTGTCACGTTTTATTAGATAATTAGATAATTCAGACTTAGGACTTTTCTTTCATGGCACCAGTTTTTCTTTGATATGTACAATTATAGGACTATGTTAGTTTGCTAACATAGATCTAGTTTACAGTTATACTACCACAAATGGATTTATATTGATTTATAATTTCTGGAAAGTGACATAACTTGGGTATGTTTTCTTTTTTCAAAGCCTTCCAAACCAAACATGCACCACCTTAATTGTCATAGCTGCCCCTCTTACTTTATTGGGATGACTCTTACTAATATAACGTGTAAATGTACTTACTTTGGAGAAGGTTTTATAAGCCTCTTTCTGTTAAGCCCATCTGTTTTGATTCCTGTACATCCTCCACATTCATCTTCACTTATCATATGTTTATTGTTTGTTCAGAGTATATCATCCCTAAAGCGCTGAGAGTGAGGGACAGTGTCAATTTTGTTTATCATTGTGTTCTTTCTATCTTCCACCACTCTGACTACCTTAAGTTGCACACATGAATAAAAGCTGAAGGAATTTTTTTTCCATTAAAAGCTTTGGCATTATATGAAGCTGTTAGCCTGAAACTGTTTCACCAAAATAAAAGTGCAATTTATTGTGATTTTATTGGGGGAGAGGAAGAAAAGCAAGACACAGGGTAAATGGTGAAATAGAAAGCAATTAAAGGAACTTAATCTTTTCATAGTTTAAATTCAAATTTGTAAACACATGAACTGTGAACTTTTCCATTTCATGATCTGATCATCTTTTATAGAACTTGAGAATTTGATGCTTATTAATTCCTATTTTCTACTTCTCTTAAAATTAGATAATGACAAACATCATTAAAACTTCATTAGTAGCAGGTAACTATATCTTACTGAAAAAGTTCACTCATTTTCTCAGAAACTTCCTTTCCCTGGGTAGCCAACATTTATAAAACAAACGGTTGGCATGTTAGTATTAGCTTTTTTTTTAGTAAGCAATCATTAGAATGGTAAGAAAATAAGCCATCAAGACAGTAACCCTTCATCTGCAGACACTTTTCTAGATTCTGCATGTTATAGTAATTTCAGAAAAGAAAGAAAAGGGAGCTTAAATTCAATTGGAGATACATACATTCCAAGGTTTATTCAGTTCTATGCAATGTTCTCTAGATTTATGGTTAGCTATTTAACTTAGATTTCAAGTACCTTGGAATAGAATCTGGAGAGAATTTCCTGATAGTGAAGTTATTGCAACTTGAACTGCATCTGGAAAGCCTTTCCATATTGTGTTTCCCCTGTTTAATTTCACCACCACCATCACCTATTCCACTATGTGGGACAACAAGCAAACACGGGAAAGATAAAGGCTGAATAGCTCCATTTGTCTTATGCTACAGTGTCTAGCTGCAACACAATGATAAATGGATACCAACACATCTATTATGGGCAAAGAGCACTGGCACCATTGCATAGTTTCTGTTCTTTGCTCAGTCATACAAACAACAGCAACAATGACAACCAAAAGCAAACAAACACATACACTGAAACCCAAACATACTCACACATCTATTTTCAAGCCAGGGAATGATAGCCACAAAACTGTTCTTCTAAGAAGGAATATAAGTTATCTCCACCAATCACTCATTGACAAATAAAGTCTGTTTTTGTGGCAGGGAATAAAAATGTGGTCCCAGTTAATTTTCAAGAGTATGTTTATTATACTTGAGTTCTGAAAGAAATCACTGGATTGAGAATATATTAAGCTCTAAATAATATATTCTGATTACAGGTAGTATTCTTTTAAATGTCTGCATGTAGTTTAAATGCCATTGGAATCTTTTTAAGATCAATATAAAAGATATATATATATATATATATATATATACATATCAAAAGAGACACAGAGAGAGAAAGAGAGAGAGAGAGAGAGAGACCTATAAAATAATCATTGCAATTCAGGAAATAAAAACACAAATCCAGAAGTTTCATCTTGTGTGTTTGCTGTTTGTGGATTTCTGCTTGATCTTTATTATTTACTTTCTTCTGCTTACCTTGGGTTTAATCTTGTTTTAGTTTCCTAGGCTGCTCCAAGCAAAATACCATGAAATAATTTGGCTTAAACAATGGAAATTTACTCACTTATGGTTTTGAGGGTGGGAAAATGTCCAAATCAAGGCAATGCTTTCTTCCTGAAGACAGGCTGCTGACAATCCTTGACTCCTCTGCCACATAGCAAGGCGCAGGGTGGCATCTGCTGGTCTCTCCTTTCTCTCACAGGTTTTGTTGCCTTTGGCTTTTTGTTTCCACAGCATCCATGTGTGCTCTCTCTCTCTCTCTGTATTCATTCCATTTATAAACAACTCCAGTAATAGGATTAAGTCCCATCCTGAATGAGGTGGGTCACACTTAACTGAAGTTTCCTCAGGGAAAGATCCTACTCACGATGGGTCCACACCCGTAAGTCTTTCTGGGGTAAATACACGTTCAATTCACACAAATATGCTCTTTTTCTCTAGTTTATTAAAGTAGAAAGTGAAGTCATTAATTTGAAGCCCACCTTGCTTTCTAATAGAGGTGCAGAGGGCTATATATTTTCCCTTTAGTACAGCTTTAACTGATTTCTACACTTTTTGATATAGGCTGTTTATCTTCTTTCAGTTAAAATGTATCCTAATTTCTCTTTCAATTTCTTCTCAATCCAAAGATTACTTAAATTCCATATATTTTTGGATTTTCCAGATATCTTTGTTTATTTCTACCTTAACTCCACAGTTTCCTGGTAACATTATTTATATATTTTTAATGACTTTAAATCAATTGAGATTCATTTAGTGCCCAAGAATATGGTCTATTATGGGATATATGCTATGTACAATTTAAAATAATGTATATTATGCTATTTTAGCATGGAGTTTTTCACAGATAAACATTAGGTCAGGATGGCGGTTAGTGTTAAAATTGTGGCATCCTGCTTTCCAGAAACCTACAACCTACAGATGGGTCCCTCGACCAGATAAGTCCTGAAACCTAGAGGGCCCAGCCTCTCCAGAATATCAGCTAGTTCCATCTTCCTACACCATATTAGCAACAGCCCCTTCCAACATGAAAAAATTAGAATGGCCATATCCCATATACTCCTAAAGAGAGGGATGGAAAGATCAAAGGTGATGGTGGAGTTATACAGATAAGATAGAATTTAACAAATGAATATGAATGCTGAATCATTAAACTGATATCTCTTTTAGTCTCTAGTACTTTGGAGCAGCTACAAGTAAAAACCTAAAATTGTGGCATTGTAACCCATGTCAAACCCTGAAATATGTTCTACAACTAATTGTGGTGCTATGCTTTGAAATTTATTGCTTTTTTTTGTATATATGCTATTTTTCACACAAAAAAAGAAGGAAAGAAGGTCGATTGTGATGATAAAAAATATTTAAGCCCTCTAACCTCCTATATTCTGGAGTAGCTAGAAGGAAAAATCTGGGAGGATTGTATGGTAGCCCATGACAAACTCTGGGATCTGTCCTGTAACTACTTGTTGAAGAGTGCTTTGAAAACTATTGCTTTTTTGTTGCTTTGCTTTGTATATACGTTATACTATACAATAAAAAAGTTAAAATAAATTGTCGAATCCTAGTAAATTTCTGTTTATTTTATTTGTTCTACAAATTATTGAAAGAGGATTACATAATATGAGTAATAATGGACTACTCTAGTTCTTAAAATTCTAGCAGTTTTTGATTAATTTATTTTGATTCTTCATTTGGTGCACAAAAGTTTATTATTATAAATTTTGATGAATTAATTATTTTATGATTATGAAATGACTTTTTTATCCTTCATAATATTCTTACATTTAAATCAACTGTATTTGATATTAATATAACTGCTCTCATTTTCCATTGATTAATGTTGACAAAGTATATTTATTCTCTCCCCTACGTTTAAACTATTTGTGCCATTTTTTTAAAGTGGTTTTTTTCTGGTCCCATATAAGTGGGTCTTGCTTCTTATTTACTCTGACAATCTCTACCTTTTAATATGAATATTAGGAACACTCACACTTAATATGATTATTCACAGACTATAAGCATTTAATATGATTATTCATAGATTTGGGTTTAAGCCTACCATTTTGCTATTTGTTTTCTGTTTGTACCATCTGATACTTGTTCCCATTTCCTCTTATTCTTATTTTGGATTGAGTATACTTCATCATTTAATTTAATCTATTTTATGGATTTATTAGCTATAACTCTTTACATTATTTTCTAGAGGTTGCTTTAGGAGTTATAATATCTTTAACTTTTCTTCATCTATCTTCAAGTAATACGATGCCACCTTATGATAGTATACTAGTTTTCCCTCCTTTCTAGCATGTGCTGGTTTGAAACTGCTACGTACTGCAGAAAAGCCATGCTCTTTAAATCCTAATTCAATCTTGTGGGAGCAGAACTATTGCAGGGTGGGATCTTTTGATTAGGTGGTTTCCACAAAGATGTGACCTCCCTCATTGAAGGTGGGTCTTAATTAATTTACTGGTGTCCTTAAAAGAGCTTACAGAGAGCAGAAAGACATAGATGCTTGAATAAGAGAGAACTTTCCCAGGAGATTTAGCCAGGACTCACAGGAGCTGAGAGAGCTGACATCAGACACAGAGAGATTAAACCAAGACAAAGCCTTGGAGATGCTAAGCCAAGAGAGAAACAGTTTGTCCTGGAGAAGCTAAGTGAGAACCCACAGGAATCAGAGCTGAAAGGAATACAACCAGGAACAGGGGCCAGCAGACCTGGCCATGTGCCTTCCCATGTGATAGAGAAACCCTGGATGCCATTGGCTTTTTCTTCAAAGTCAAGGTATCTTTCTGTGGATGCCTTAGTTTGGATATTTTCATGGTCTTAGAAATGTAAATTTATACCAATAAATCCCATTTATAAAAGCCAATCCAGGGAGGGCCACAGTGGCTCAGCAGACAGAGTTCTCACCTACCATGCTGGAGACCTGGGTTCAATTCCCGGTGCCTGTCCATGCAAAAAAAAAAAGCCTATCCATTTCTGATATAGCGCATTCCAACAGCCTTAGCAAACCAAAACATGGCCTTCGTTCTATAGCTTATCATTTAATTCTACATTAACTGGCACACTATATTGTTGCTCCTTTTACTTTAAACAATTATTTTTTTACTAATAGAAGTGTTTTGTATTTACAGAAAATTTGAGCAAATAGTACAGAATTCACAGATAGCATATCTCTCACATACATGCTTTCAGTTATTTGTATCTTACACCAGTATGGCACATTTGTTACAATTTAAGTACCAATATTGATACACTATTATTGACAAAAGCCCATACTTTGTTCAGATTTCCTTAGTTTTACCAAATTTTCTATTTCTGTTCTGGCAATCCAGGACACCATATTATATTTGATGGTCATGTCTCCTTGTGTTCCTCTCAGCTGTGGCAGTTTCTGAGTGTCCGTTTTTGGATGACCTTCATGTATTGAAGAGTACTGGTCAGGCATTTTGTATGATGTCCCTCTATTGGAATTTGTCTGATATTTTCTTCCTGCTTTTCCTGGGATTATGGGATTTTGGAATAAAGATCTGAGCGACAAAGTACCATTTTCATTACATTATGTAAAGGATACACACTATCAACATGATTTGTGACTCAATGTTAAGCTTATCACCTGGCTGAAGCCATGTCTTTCTGTTTTCTCCACTGTTAAACTACATACATGTTTTCTCATCTTTTCCACTCCATACTCTTTGAAAGTGTGCAGAGTACACACTTCAGGAGTGCAATTATATTTGAAAGAAATTTAGAAATTAAGAAAATAATCTTGCATATTTCAGCATTCTCCATTCTTCTGAGTAGATCCATATTTTCATCTGGTATCATTGTCTTACAGACCAAAGGACTTCCATGAATATTTTTTGTAACACAGATCTGCTTGTGATTAATTCTTTAGTACTCTGAATTTCTTAAAAGGTCCTTATTTCAACTATATTTTGAAAGATATTTTAATTGGGTATGGCATTCTAGGTTGATTTTCTTTCACTACTTTAAAGCTGTTATTCCACCGTCTTTTGTCTTGCATTTTTTCTTATATAAAATCTGTTGTCAGCAGTAACTTTGTTCACTCTATGTAATGTGTTTTTCCTGATCTCCTTTTATGAGAACTTTTCCATCACTGATTGTAAGCTATTAAAATAAGATGTGCTTTAGCCTTATTTCCTTCAAGTATTTGGCAGCTGAGGCATTTTGCACTTAAGGGATCAATGAATTTACAATTTTCAGCATATTTGGATGCTTTTCTGTCATTATTTCTTCCTTTCCCCAGGACACACCAATTACATGTAAATAAGGCCATGAAAAGTTTCCACAGCTTATATATATTTTTAAATTTTTATTAATCATTTTTCATTATGTGTTTAATTTTAAATATGTTATTGCTATGTCTTCAAGTTCACTATTTTTCCCCTGCATTGTATAATATGCTGTTCATATAATCCACTGCATTTGCATATAAGCCATTGCTTTTTACCTATAAAAGTTTTATTTGTATTCTTTATACTTTCTGTATTCCCACTTAGCATGCTCCTTCTACTTTACTGTATATGTAAAAATAGTTATACCTTTCAATGTTGCCATCTACTAATTCTATTTCTATGCCATTTCTGGGTCTGCTTCTATTAATTGATTTTTTTCCAGAATATGGATTCTATTTTACTGCATTTTTGCATACTTGGTAAATATCAATTAGATGAAAGACACTGTGATCTTAATTTCATTGGATATTGTTGTATTCCCAGCAATACTCTTGAGCTGTGCTCTGGGACATAGTTAAATTATGTGGAAATTCTGTTTCTATTAATACTTTCTTTTATACATTCTTAGACATTAGATCAGTTTTTAATTCTACGACTAATTTTACCTAAGTACTGAAATGATAACTTTCTGATATTCTATTGGGTACCACCTGGATGATGGTAACAGAAAATTCCTGGTCTTGTGTGACCATTGGAGATAGTTTTCTCTATGTGTGTGATGGTTAGAACTCTGGTTAGGACTCAGCTGAAAGAGCAAGGTGGTTTCTTTGCAGATACTCAGTGTTCTTTCTCTATGCTGACATCTCCTCTTTGCTACTATGCTTTAAAAACTGTTTCTACCTTGGGTATCCATGTTTCCAGCTCTATAACTTTTGCGAGATGGCCAGGTTTGCCCAATTTCTTTCTCCTTATGCTGTGGCACAGTAGTAACTCTTTAGGAAGTTAATTGAAGTGATCATAAAATTCACTTTTTTGATTTTCCTCTCTGAAGGATTATCTGTACTATGTTGTTTTACATCCAATGTCTGAAAAGTATTGCTTTGCATATTTTCCCCTCCTATTTGGTTGTTTTAGGTGAGAAAATAAACCTGGTCTTGGTATACCATGTTATACTGAAGTGGAAGTCATCACACACAAAATAATTTATGATAAATTTGTCTGTTAGAAATAGAAGGGGGCAGTCCATCATGTAAAGTGGTCCAATTAAAAAGGAAGGTATAAAATTTAAGCATGCATGTAACTGTCATTTATTTTTCCATTTGCCTCAATTATGACACCAAACTATCAATTTAAAAAATCACATCCATATTCCTTAAAAAGAAAACACTTAAGTAAAGTGTAATTCTTTAATTTTATTGCAACCATTTTATGTTTTGCCCTAAAAAGCTCTCCAAGTGGATTACTAATAAGCATACTAGTAGTTTGAACCTTTTCACCTCCTTAAATCATCCAAACAATGTTTGATTTTAAATTATTCAGATGTGCACCAGTCATAAAGAAAGTAAGAGCTAGGGTGCACGGCTGGTTTACTAGTAGAATGCTTGCTTTCCATGCGGGAGACCCAGGTTCAATTCTTGGACCATGCACTTAAAAAAAAAGAAAAACAAAGTGATAGCTAAAAGTCAGAATAGAAAAAATTATCTTTCCTTCAAGAGTCTGCTTTTTAAAATAAATATTTCCAATTCTTTGTGAATTTTTACTAAAACCATGAGTTGAAACATGAAAGCCAGAGTGCAAGTAGAATTTTGAAAGAGTTATGAAGTCTATAATTATTTTTATCATTCCAAAATTATATATTTATATTATAATTGTATATGCTAGTACATAGTAAATATGTTATGGTTATGGAATTTGTTGGATATACACTTATAAAAATCTGAATAAATTATGATTAAATATTTACTGTTTTATGAAATAATGAAAAAAATTGACTAGCTGATATGTAAGTTAGGGCATCTGAGATTTTAATATTAAAACTGATTTTCATCGAGCTCCTTTAATTTCATGTGGGTAGTCTTTTCCTATTATTTATAATTATATATGTTTTATAAAAGAGGAAATTTAACCTTCCTCCAATATAAAAATGGTATTTTGGAAACAAAGAGATAATTATAGTGTACAAATCTTTTGTCCATAGGAAATCTAAATACACACACATTAGTTTTCAGATATTTATTGTTAGATTTTTTTAATATTACTGAGAGGATTAATATTACTTTACTAATATAATATTTAATATAAATTTAATTTAATATTACTAAAGAGGATTGTGGAGGAGGCTTGCGAACAGAAGGAGAAAATAAAGGCAATTCATAGTAAGAGCTGAAAATGATAGTCTCTCATGGTAACTTAACAATCAATAATAAAAGTTATCTTTTTTAGTATTTGCTGTGAACTGTCAAAATCAAAATCACCACCTGAGGTTGCTACTATTATTCATCCTCATTTCACTAATGGAGAAACTAAGGCAGCAAGCATTTGAGCAACCTACTTGCTGGTTACCTCTGGTTGGTGCTACCAATGCTATTTCTATGTCCCCAAAATGTTATATTAAAAAAGAGTATATCTACAGATTCAATTAATGTTGTACCTACAAAACAGCACCAAAGGAAAACAAACAAAATAAACAAGCAAAAAAAAAAGAAACTACTCCAAAGCAGGCTATTTTGTATGTTTTATAAAGTGAGGAGTGGTACTCTGGTACTTTTGATAAGGGTCATATTAGAAAAAAAGGGAAAAAATGTTTCTTTTCTTTTCTTTTCTTTTATCAAACTGTGTTTTACAATTTTGGGTTGTATGCAGGGATTTCAAAATGTGTCATTCTACATGGAAAATTACCCAGCTTCTTCTACATGCTTTCATGTTCAAGGTTTATATGGCCTTTGTCCTTTGAAGAGACAAGCAGGGAGAAGTCCCTATCCCTTGACACAATCCCTTTTCTTGTTCTATTTGAAATAGACACCAGGCTGGATGATACATGGCATTCCCTATTATCTTATCCCACAAAACTCAACACTTTCCTAAATCTCTTTAATTTGTTAATGCATATCATTTCATGTAGAGCACAGCGTTTGAAAGCATTAACTTTTCACAATGGTATGTACTGGAAGTGAAATGACATATTTCAGGGAATTCTTTGTAACTTAGGCAGGAAAGTTTTCAAATTATGGGGATATGTCTTAATTATTAGTGTTACATCTTAATTGGGATATATTGCCAATAAATTAGAATTCTTCATCTACTTTTCAAAAGCTGTCATTGAGGAATAGAATTTTAGTTAGAGAAATTTCAAATGGCTTTCTTAGTACAGATAATAATAGGCTTCCCACTCAGTAATTTCTGTATTTGAATGCTTAATATAAAAGGTTTTTGAGCAGTAATTTTGTCAATGTGTGTTTTTCAGTAAGTAGCGAGGAGCAAACATATATGCTGAAAATATATGAGAGGAAGCAGTACTCCTTATTTCATCCATTTCAACATCTCAGCTGACAAGTTAAAGACTGAGAATAATAAGGATGTCATTAAAAGTTATTGACAAACAGCTGTGGTAAAATGTGTAGTTATTTGTGGCACAGAATAATAGCTAACACAATATTTTATTGAAAACAATATATGCCAATCATTTTACACTAATTACCTCATTAATTTTTATGCCAACTTTATGAGAAAAGGCCTATTTTCTCCCCATTTTATAGAGAAGCAAACTGAGGTTATTAAATAGAAACGCTGGTCATTTGTCAATACAAAGATTTGTACTTCAGATTGTTCCTAATTGATCACACATACTGCATTGGGAATTTTAAACATTAAATAAAATCTGTTAACTTCCAAATAGTGTGAGAAAGTTCTGTATATTATTTACTTCCCTAAATACCTTCCATACCATAAAGTAAGTTGATCTAGCACAGCTACAGCCAATAATCCAGTATTAAACCTGCCATTGTTTTCAAGCATGAAATCATAGGACCTTCTAAATCTAGAAATATGCACAAACAGTATAAGAGTAAACTCACAGAGACTGGCTAACATCGTCATGCAGTTATACTTGTCATAAATTTAAAACAACTGAAATTTGGGGATGGTTTCAATATTTAAAATAGAGTATAACTCATATAATCTATATTAATGTAATTACCTGAGGGAAATAATTTCCCAAGATCTGTAACAGTGGAGCATATATGTGCTGCCTTTTAGCAGGAGATAATCTTGTTGATCTCACAAAATCTTTTATCCTACTCCAACTGTATGATATGTGTATATCTATACCGAAATTGGAGGAAAGGAAAAGAACTCTGGAAGGGAAATTAGAACAGATTAACCAGTCTTCATAAAAGTTGAAAAATTTTCTACTGCTAATGATATCATTAAGAATGTGAGAAGAAAACACACAAAACGTAAAAAAAAAAAAATTGCAAATCGTATCTAAGGGATTTTTATCTAGAACATATAAAGGATACTTACAACTCAATAAAGAAACAAACAACTCAATTGAAAATGAGAATGGGATTTGAATAGGCATTTCTCAAAAAAGACACATGGATTTCCGGAAAGTGCATGAAAAAATTGCTCAATATCATTAGCCATTTGGAAAATGCAAATCACAACCACAATGAGATAGCACTTTCTACCTACTAGTAAAACCAAATATATATGTTAACTTAGTTGTTGGTGAGGATGTGCAGAAATTGGAACCCTCATACATGGCTAGGGGAAATGTAAAATGGCATAGCTCCTTTGGAAAACAGTTTGGCAAGTCTTCAATAGTGAAACATAGAGTTACCGTATGACCTAGCAATTTCACTCCTGGGCATATACCCAAAAGAAACAAAAACTTGAACAAATAATCACAGTGGCATTATTCACAATAGCCAAAAAGTGGAACAAATCTAAATGTCCATGAGCTTTTGAATGGATAAATCAAATTTTGTATAGCTGTTCAATGGGACAATATTAGAAAATGGGAATTAAGAAAAAAAGAATATTGGTGCATACCACATACATATGAACTCTGATAACATGCTAAGTGAAAGAAAAATGTTGCAACCAGACTATATATTATATGTACCCATTTATATGACATGTGCAGAGTTTTCCCATCTATAGAAACAAAAAAGTGTTAACGGTTGCCTGGGGACAGGGGTTCGAGGACTGGAAGGGAACAGTAAGTTTATTTTGTCTTCCTGTCTGTCAAGTGACTATCCCCGATTTCAGTTCACTCACAACTCAGCCCTATGGTCTTAGGCAGAGAGATGGTACAGAATTTAGTTATACACTTTTTCCCACACTCAGATGTCTTCCCTCTATTCTACAATCTTCATATCCAAAGTACCAAAGACATTTTACTTTTAACATCCCAGAGACCCCAAAGCATTCCTATAAGTCTTATTGTGGTAAAATTTGAATTCTTGGGAAAAAATAATAAAAATAACTATTGCTTTTTTATCTGAGGCAACTTATTTCAAATTTAGATTTTTTTAATGTTTCACACTTTGTTGAAAACAAACAAAAAGTAACTGCAATTGATCAATTTAAAGTAATATACATATATAAAACTATCCAAATAACAGCCCATATATTAGAGATAACTAAAATCGGTTGAAATGTGTACAAGCCATGTATCAGGAGAGAAGATATGCTTATGTAACCTTTTAATTATAGGTATAGTTTTTCTACACATCTATGGACACCTTGAAGCCTATTCAGAGAAATTGTATAAAGTGCGACTATAGAGTATTGGGAATATTCTTTGCACAGTTATATCAGACTGGGTAGACATAAAACTGCTGATACTAGTGTTTTCGAATTTGTATTTTTATCATTTCTTATTATTTTTAAAAAGAGCTATGCAACAAAGGCTGCCTCAATTCTAAACCTTTTAAGTAAAATGATTGGGATAATTAAGAATTATTTGATAGTAATTCAAAATTATTTGTGAATAGTAAGTGCTTTGTTGATTTTTCATCAATAAAATCCCTTCTTTTTTGACTGAAGAGGAGCAATCCCCTCTCTAGTCATTTGTTGCCAACGGTAAGGATCCATCTAGTACAATCATAACTGCCAGCTCTCACATGGAGATTGTTATCATAGAATGAAGCATAACTTCTGGACTGGGTGGAGGCTGAATTAATGTCTATTTCAATAACAATGCATTTCTGAGGCAAAGACCTAATACTGGGGTGCTCTGTTCCAAAAGCACATAGAACTAGCAATCACCTGTTCTGCACCCAAATCTTTCATGCTTTAGAGTCATGGGTCTTATCCTATAATTGATGTGGCTTATAATGGATGTGATTATGGTAAGAGACTTTTTTGTGTCTATCATTAATTTTGTATTGGTTTTCCTAAAGAATAGACTCAATGTGGGTAGATAGATAAGAAAGCTGTTAACTCCTTATCCACTTCACAAGCTTCCTCAATTAGAAGAGTCAGAAAGTTGAGCAATCCTTTCTTTCTTACTATAATTGCTGGTATTATTATTGTTATTATATTTTCCTGTATATATCAGCTAAAATGAAGACCAGAACTCCATGAAAGAACAATTGGAATCCTGAGAGATTTGGGACAAGATATCCATAGACTATCTGCAAAAGTGACAAGTAACCCTTTCATATGATTACTAAAAGAAAGAGTGAAAGAATAAGGTGACTCAGTGTGTTAAGGCATTAGGTAGATCCGGACCACATAAGAAGATATCATAATTTGCAGCTTTAATACTGTTTCAGCTACGTTGGCAGGAAAGTACCCTGAAGATGTTTGATGTGTCCCCAGCACGTCCTTTGGAAGATGACTTTCCAATACTCAATCCACAGCGAGGAACAACCAGTATTATTCCACATGCCATGGACTTTAGAGAGCACAGAGGAAGCAAAACGGATCAAAGCGGACACTGAGGGCTCTCAGCTCAGCTGAAAATCCCTGACTCTTAATCCAGGACGATTTCGGTTTGCTGAATGCCTTTGCTCTCGTAGGAAGTTGAGAAGGCTGCATTAACCACAACCTTACACTCTGTGCTTACTAGGCTGATCGTCATTAAGAATTGGAGGGACGGAAATAGGAGACTGACAATGACACTCTTTAAGGATAAAAAAAATTAAATTAAAAACTATGTGAAAAGTCATAGTGGACAGAGCAAAGAGATAGGATTAAAGGAAACAGGAATTTTCAGAAACTAGGGAAGAGGAAATTATCCTAGTGAAATTTATGTTTGGGGCCAGTCTCCACCTGCCAAAGCTGGAAGAAGAGTATTCAAGCTATTCTGAATATTTTGAGACCCCTCCCCTTCCCTATTAGGCATTATAGACCAGTGCTTCAGCTTCCTTTACATTAAAGAATATCACATTTAAGTGTATTGCGTCCTTACAATTAGTTTCTTTTGAAATAAGAAAAAAAAAAAAAAAGAAGAAAGAAATCAGATACACACCTAGAAGTAAAAAATAAAAACACACCCTTAACAAAGTCAAATGGGCCTTGCTAAGCGGTTAAATTATTGGTGCACAGAATATAACTGATTTCTTGGGAGAACATTTGACTTCAAAATCCTTAAACTTTATGGTCATGCAAACTTCTAGTGGCCAGCTATAAAAATGCTAACAGAGTCTCATGCATCTTGGTTGAAGGTGTCCTAGGCTGAAGACACTGCGCAGAGTTGCTGTCCTTCAAGTGAAAATGAAAATTTAGGAGAAAAGGCTCCAGGGAGACTTGATTCTGCTTTGTGGTCAAACCGCTCCACCATGCTCTGCAGCACTGTCTCTCCCTTCCATCTGCTTCCTTGCCCCACTGATCACTTTCTGGGGATCTGAGGAAATTGTGCAGAAAAGTACGGAAATGAACACTAAATGCAGTCTCTCTGATATGCTCTGTAAAGCATTAGAAACTCGCATAAGTTAATTTCTTCTCAGCTGTTCTAATTTTTTTATTTGAATAACTGTTCAATACACATCTATGCAAAATACATTAGAAGGCTCAATAGACTGCAAATGTTTCTTCCCATTTGATGATGCTAAGACCATATTTCTAATTCTATGCAGCTAGGAGAGTGTGTACAATAAAATATACGTTTCCTATTTGGTTAAGATATGGACAAGGCAAAATTCATTAATTTAAGGTTTCTTTTTTTCTCTGTGAAAGACAATATATGCAAACCTGAATTTATAGGACATCAAATATTTTTGATTACTGGGCAACTAAGATGGAGAATTCACATATTCATTGACTGAAAAAAATGTCTCTGTCTCCTAAGTCTTTAAGAGGAATTCAAAGAAATATCAGTCTCAAAACCAGTCTGGAAGAGTTTAAATATGGCATGTGTGACAAGCATTCTAATAAATCTAGTCTAAATAGCAATGATCAAATTGGTAAGAACTGTATCTCTATGCCCAAAGGATTCAAAATACATTCCTTATTGTAATGAACAGAATGAACGATGGAGGACACGGAAGTATAGGACGGAGTGTCTCAGTTAAAGGAAAGAGCACTGCTAATTGCAAAGAAGTTTGAGAGTTTTCAGCTCATTCAAGTATTACGCATTTTTAGGGGGGAACTGGTACAAGAATATTAATGTATGAAGTAGGATATTGGAAGAAAAGTCTAGAAAGTTTGGCCTGGGACCAGATCAGAAACGGAAGACAGTAAAGTGTTTTGAACTGTTGACAATAGGAGGACACACACATAGGTAGATCTCAACAGCCCCAGTGAAGACCCATGGCCCCTCAGTTGTCCAGACTTCTGGAAGGGGCCTGCTTATGGTGGGTTTTTTTGGTTTTGGTTTTGGTTTTGTTGTTGTTGTTGTTAATTACAAAGGAAAATCTTTAATCACAAATGGTTAAGATAATGATCTCTTTTCACTTTTATTTTTCCTTCTCATGTTTCAATTTATGTTGTATGGTGGTGATGTTTTGGCAAACATAAATTGAGTTAAGGATATATTTAGTTTAAAGCTAGTAAAAAAGTTACTAAAAATATATATATAATCAGCCATATACATGTGTGTGTATATATATATAGTACACTACTTTCATGACCATTGTTGGGCATGGTAAGATTTGTAGATATAGCTTTATGATCTCTGGCTCTTCCAAATGTTTATTCCCACTCCCTTCAAATCTTCCTATAAATCCATGATAGAGAAGAGACTGAACTATATTTCTATTCTGTAAAAGTGATATAATAAAATCTTTGTCATAAGGAAAGGCAAACAAAGCATATGAAGGCAAAAAAATGGAGGAAATAAGTATTTTAGTATTATATTACACAGTTCGTTCATCACAGATAATATTACTTTTCTAGATTTTTTTCTTGTTTCTGATATTTGTCACTTTTTGGTTTTTAATTTGTAATTTCTTATGATTCCTTAACTTTTTTTCAAAAAAATAATGATTTATACCATATTTGCATTTGCAAATTTTGGATTTTTTAGCTTAAAGAGGGTCCCCCAAACTTATATAAACATATAAGTTTATATTCCCAAATATGTGAATTTGCTCCTGGAGTGAATTCAAGTTTGCTGTTTGCTGCTGTGGCTCTTCGTGTTTCTAAACGGAGTGTATAATATGATCAAAATTCTGCTTTGGTGAGATGTAAAAAAGAATGTGCAATTGCCCGAAAAGCTAGAAGTTAATAGAAGAATTAGAAAATAATCCACTTTCAACAAACTAAATACTGGCGAATAAACTAAGGTAGGGGTCACAGGAATGCAAAGTGGGGGAAAAATAATTCAGATGTTGCTCGATGTAGTTAACAATCTTAGATCAAAAAATTTTTCTCTCAATGTATTGGGAATCATATTCAGTAGTATGAAAGATTAAATATATCAAAGATATATTTAATATAATATCTCAAAAAATCCCCCAAACTCATTTGTTTTCTTATCAGAGGCTTTACATTTTTTTTTATTTTCAATAATTATAT
>PVIY010041913.1:0-21304 GCA_004026745.1 Myrmecophaga tridactyla | reverse complement strand
AATAGTCCCAACCCACTTCTAGGACCAGCATAAACCTCTGCCTTAGTGGAGCAAGGCCTTGGTATTGTAAGATAGAATTGGGAAGTAGTAAAGTAAGGCAGGGAGGGAGACCAGACCTGTGAGCTGAGGACAAGCTCTCCCCACCACCACTCTGCCACCACATTTTGATGCTAAGGACTGAAATAATTCTATTTGAACCTGAACTTCCAGATTCTTATGAAGATACATATTTTCAGGCCAGAGGCTAGAGCATTTGTACTTAATAGTTTTTAGCTTGAATTAAACTATTTAAATGTTAATTATAAGTATATATAAATAGGTAAATGTTATATTATAAATATATATAAATAGGTATATATGCTTATTCTAAACATGCATGTTATTATGTCTGGATCTGAACTACAGTCCTTAAAATTCTTATCTTAGTGAGGCTCTCTGGGAACACAGAGGAATGGGAAAGTGTGTGTGTGTGTGTGTGTGTGTGTGTGTGTGTGTGTGAATGAATCTGGGAATCAGGGAGGGATGGGCCCCAGAATCCCCAGTGTTTCCTAAGCTCACTCTCACTGGAGCTGATCAACTGGATTCCTAAAGTCGCTACAGGTAAACAGGAAATTACAACCATTTCGAGCAACTTTCTTCATGGGTAAGCGAGAACCAACCACCACCACCAGGGGGTGCTAGATCAGCTGTCGTGGTCTAGAGGTGGGCAAGCATCTATTGTTGGCCAGTAAACATTTAAAAGCCCAAACATTAAATTCCTTAGTGGGTGTATCTGTATCCTCTGAAAGGCCAGCGTGGAGAAGACATGATTAGGCACAGACCATGTGTGTCTGAAGGTGGGAGAGAAGGGTGGTGGCTAAGAAAAATGAAATGGGTCTCGTTGACATAAATACTGACCAGAAGGGTTCTGCATCAGTCACCCCAGAGAAAAGACCTGCTGAGACCCTGACATCAACAAAATACCAGACAGGAAAACACCCCTCTCAACATCTTGTGCTGCCATGGCAACTGGAGGTCCAAATGAGGTCATCGTAAAGACAAAATGTGGCCCAGGTAAAATGTGGGAGCAGGATAGGGAGTGAGGACACAATCACCATGGGGGAAATGGACACCAGGGGAAGGAAAAAGAGGGAATTTCTGGTAACAAAATAAAATTAGTCACAGCTGTTTAAAACAGTCACAAAATTTTGGACAGACCTTTTGGCTGAAAAAGAAGGGGAAAGGCACTAGATTTATTTCACTCTTGCAATATGTCTTTCATCAGAGGATATTAAAACACTAACACCAAGCACTTTGTTCAGGAGTAGTTGCCTCCATTTTATGAATATTGCAGTCAGTGATTCATGCTAACGGGGAGCATGGGACATATGAACAAAGATAGTTCTTGGGAATTGGCCCTTGTACTAGATATTTGCAAATTCATTTGAGCTCCCCAAATCAAACCTTTTTTGTTTGTTTGTTTTTAGTGTGTCTTTAACCTTATCAGTAAAATGTGAGGTTAAAGGAAAATTACTTCTCAAAAAACACATTGTGCAAAATGAAAAAATTAACATGGAATTAATGAGGAAATGTTGTAATCCTGGCTTAACAACGGTGGAGGAGCAAAAGGCAAGATGCTGGCAGGGATGAACACATCGTGTCCACTGCACAGCTGAAATCACAAGGTTTCTTGGAAAACCACAAATAACTGAAAGTGCCTTCCCTGAGAACTCTGTCAGTCTGCTCAAGGCAAACTACTCTCCTTGATGGTTTCTGCCAGAGGAATTAAAAAGCAACCTCTAGGGCAGGCCATGGTGGCTTAGCAGGCAGAGTTCTCGCCTGCCACACTTCAGACCCAGGTTCAATTCCTGGTGCCTGCCCATGCAAAAAAAATAAGCAACCTCTGACTACCAGAAGCTGGCCTAGCATTACCAGCATTACCATGGAACATAAATAATTTCAATTAGACAAGATTGCTCCAACACAGAGATGGATCAAAACAAAACCAATATCACTCTGTAATCATGTTTGAACATAGACAAGAACAATACTAGTGTTCAAACCACAAGAATGACCAAACATCTCCTTCTCCTGACTGTATGAGTGGCTGCAGCTTTTTGACTAGTTATAGCATTAGTAGCAAAATCTGCTCTTCTCACAAACTAGTTAAGAACTATTCAGATACTCAATCACAGAATTACCCCCACTTCTTGATATCAACCAATCCAGAGCAAACTCCTGCTTCTTCAAACTGCTCCAAAAACACCTAACAAAAACCCAACAATAAAGAAACCCAATAACCCTATAATAAGCCCTTTCTAAACCTCCTGTTACTGAGACATCCCAAAGTGTCCCATACTTTGGGTTCTCCCTTGTTGCAAGGAGTTAATTAACCCAAGTTTGTTTAACTACAGACTTGTTGCTGAAGGCATTGATAAGTCAATTAATCTACCTAAGGGGCAGAAGGGTGTTCACCATTCCACAAACTCCAGATTTACTTTTATAAATCCTGCCTCGCTTTTGTTCAGACATTCTTTCTAACAGAATGGTGTTATTTTGTCTTTGGCTAATTTGAACTTTTATCATAATGGTACATATTCCTTTAATTCTTAAAATTCTTTTTTCCCTATGATTAATTTTGTCTGCTATTAATATAGTTATACAGATTTGGGGAGAAATAGTATTGCAGATAAAAACCAATAATTATCTCATACTCTTTAAAACTTCAACTTCTGTGTGAGACTAAAGGGAAAGATGTTTATTGGGTGCAAAATTTATATTTTGGGTAATGCATTTCCTAATTTAATTTGTATAGTCAGTTTAGTTGAACACCATAAGTACATGAAATCTTGAATAGGGTGTGAGATTTAGTTGGTTCGTCCAGGTTAGTGCGATGCCCCGATATATCCCAGAGTAATTTGGGCAGTGGATAAAGAAGTATTTGCAAAGTCACCTTGGGGGACTGGGGAGAAAGGAGGATATACTCAACTTCCCCACTTGGAGAATTTCTGATATTCTCACAAGCAGTGGGGACAACCAAAGCAATAGACCAAGTCCTAGATCTTGGGGTTTGCCCCTAAGAAACTTATTTCTGAAAAGGATAGGTTAAGCCTACTTAAAATTAGGCCTAAGAGTCACCTCCAGCACTAGCACCATGGGATCAACAATTCCATCCTGACCAAAAGGGAGAAAAGAAGTGTAACAAATAAAGCATCAGTGGCAGAGAGAGTTCAAACAGTCAAGAGGCTACTCTGGAGGTTGCTCTTAGGCAAGCTTCAGGGAGACCTTGCTACCTATCATAACCTGCCAACCCCCAACCAGGACCATTCCAACCAATCCTAAAGAACACCCAGGGCAATATATACGATTCCACAAGGGTTCCATTCCCTAGAGTAACTTTCCAGAAACCTATAACCTCCAGATGGGTCCCTGGACTGGATAAATCCTGAAACCTAGAGGGCCCAGCCTCTCCAGAACATCAGATAGTTCCATCTCCCTACACCATATTAGTGACAGACCCTTCCAATATGAAAAAGTTAGAATGGCCATAGTACAAACACCCCTAAAGAGAGAGATGGAAAGATCAAAGGTGATGGCGGAGTTATGCAGAGAAGATAGGATTTAACAAATGAATATGAATGCTGAACATTAAATTGATATCTCTTTTAGTCTCCAATATCGTAGAGCAGCTAGAAATAAAAACCTAAAATTGTGGGATTGTAAATATGTCAAACTCTGAAATATGTTCTACAACTAATTGTGGTGCTGTGCTTTGAAATTTACTGCTGTTTTGTATATATATTATTTTTCAGAAAAAAAGTCAATTGTGATGATAAAAAAATATTTAAACCTTTTAGCCTCCTTTATTCTGGAGCCGCTAGAAGAAAAAATCTGAGAGGATCATACGGCAGCCCACGACAAACTCTGTGATCTGTCCTGTAACTACTTGTAGAAGGGTGCTTTGAAAACTATTGCTTTTTTATTTCTTTGCTTTGTGTATATGTTATACTATACAATGAAAAAGTTAAAAAGAAAATGAGGGAGGAATTAAGATATTCCATGTAAACAAAAGCTAAGGGACTTCATTGCCATTAGATCAGCCCTACAAGAAATGCTAAAAGGGGTCCTGACAGTTGAAAGGAAAGGACACTATACAATTAGCTGAAGCCACATGTAGAAATAAATATCTGATAAGATAATGACACGAGTAAATACATATGCCAAGTACAACTATATTTTTTATTTGTAACTCCCCTTCTTACCTTCTGAAGGATCTAAAAGGCAAATGCATAAATGTAATGACAAATCAATGGTTTTGCACTCATAATGCATAAATATATAATTTGTGACAAGAACTACTTAACGGGTACTGGAACACAGTTTATGTGTGCTATTGAGACTGTTAAGTTGGTATCAGAGTGATTTAGTTTGCAAGCTGCCGGAATGCGAGATACCAGAAATAAGTTGCAAGTTTACAGTTCTAAGGCTATGAAAATGTCCAAATTAAGGCACCAACAAGAGGTCACCTTTACTCAAGAAAGGCTGATGAAGTTTGGGGTTTCTCACTCAGCTAGGACACATGGCAAAGTCTGCTAGCTTTCTTTCCCGGCTTCTTGTTTCATGAAGCTCCCCGGGGGCATTTTCCTTCTTCATCTTCAAAGGTCTCTGGCTGCGTGGGCTTTGTAGCTTTTTCCAAAATGGACCCCTCTTAAAGGGCTCCAGTAATCAACCCCACCTTGAGTGGGAGGAGACCCATCTCCATGGAACCCATCTAATCAAAAGTTACCACCCACAATTGGGTGGGTCACATCTCCATGGGAACAATCTCAATGCTCCCAGCCAGCAATATTGAATGAGGATTAAAGGACATGGCTTTTCTGAGGTACACAACAGATTCAAATCAGCAAGCACATAGAGCAAATGGGATTGTTAAACATTTAAGATGTTAAATTTAAGCCCCAGAGTTATCACAAAAAAAATCAAAGAATATGCAAATTTATTGGGAGACAAAGAGAACAGGTTACCAAGGGTGGTGTGGCAGGGGCAATGGGAAGTTAATGTAAAATGAGTCTAGAGCTTCTGTCTGCGGTGATGGGAAAATGATAGCGATGGATGGTGGTGAGGGCACTGCAACATTGTGAGCGTGATTAATCCCACCGGATGGTGTGGTTGGGAGGGGTGGGGAGAGTTAGATTTCACATATGTTCCCTGAATTTAAAGGAAAAGTAAGAAGGAGAAACTAAAGTGATAATGTCACTTAGGGGCAGTACATGATACTGGATGAAATCTAAGAATGGAGGAGAAAAGGCTCATATAAACATTATTGAGATGTAGAACGTAAGCTTTCTATCGATGTTAAATTTCTTGAACTTGATTACATGTATTTAAGGTGATTACATAGATGAGTATCTTTATTCTTAAGAAATGTACATGGAAGAATTATGTGTTCAAGGAGTATGATGTGTAACCTGCTGTTACTGTCCAGAACATGAATTAAATAGATAGGTAGAGAGAGAGAGATGGAATTATATGGGGAAGATGGCAAAATGTTAAATAGGTTGATCTGTTTATCTGGGACTGGGAGGGTGTGTGTTGGAATTCTATACATGGGGCTTGTGTTATTTTTGCAACTGTCCTGTAGGTTGAAATTATTTCAAAATAAAAAGTTTTAAAATGCAAAAACAAACAAAAAAAAAGAGTCACCCCCCAGAGAACCTCTTTTGTTGCTCAGATGTGGCCTCTCTCTCTCAGCCAACTCAGCAAGGGAACTCACTGCCCTCCCCACTACGTGGGACATGACTTCCAGGGGTGTAAATCTGCCTGGCAACGTGGGACAGAAATCCCAAGATGAGTCAGGACCCAGCATCAAGGGATTGAGAAAGCCTTTTGACCAAAAGGTGGGAGATAGAAATGAGACAAAATAAAGTTTCAGTAGCTGAGAGATTTCAGAGTCAAGAGGTTATTCTGGAGGTTATTCTAATGCATTATATAGTTATCCCTTTTTAGTTGATGGTGTATTGGAGTGACTGGAGAGAGGTACCTGAAACTGTTGAACTGTGTTCCAGTAGCTTTGATTCTTGAAGACGATTGTATAAAGATATAACATTTACAATGGGACTGTGGGATTGTGTAAACCTTGTGTTGATGCTCTCTTTACCCAGGTTATGGACAGATGAGTAAAAATACATAGATAAAAAAATAGTTAATATGGGGGACAAAGTGTAAAATAAATTGGGTACATGGAAACACTTGTGATCAATGAGAGGGAGGGATAAGGAACATGCTATGTATGAGTTTTTTCTTTTTCTTTTTATCTCTTTTTCTGGAGTGATGCAAAGTTTCAAAAAAAAAGATCATGGTGATGAACATACAATTATGTGATGATATTGTGAGCCATTGTTTGTACACCATGTATGGAATGGATGTGCATGAAGATTTCTCAATAAAAATACTTCAAGATTCCGTGTAATTATGGTGTTCAGGTAAACTGACTGTATAAGTTAAATTAGATAATGCACCCAAAATATAAACTTTGCACCAATTGAACATCTCTCCCTTTGGTCTTGCACAGAATTGATGTTTGAAAATATGTTGACCCCATTCTTGAAAGATATTTCATTCCATATAGAGTTCTAGATTGGCAGTTATTTTTCCCCTGGCATGTAGGTAGTTCTAGTGTACTGTATCTGTACCTCAGTGCTATGAGGAAGTCAGCTGTCATTCTGACTTCTTTGACTGCTTTTAAGATATTCTCATTAACTTCTATTTTCTGAAGTTTTTCTATGACATATCTAGGTGTCGCTTTTTTTAAAAAAAACAATTATCCAACTCCGGCTTTATTAGACTTCTTGAATCAGTGGATTGGAACATTTCATCATTTTGGAGATTTCTTTGTTGTTATCTCCTTGTATATTGCCTCTGTCAGTTCTCTCTTTTCCCTATTTAGGACTGAGATTAAATGCATTTTAGGCCATTTTATTCTATCATCCATGTGTCTTACTTTGCTACCATATTTTCCATCTTTTTGTCTGTGTAACCTTCTAAGTAACTTCTTCTGACCTATCTTCTAATCTATAATTTTTTCTTCAGCTGTGATTGTTGGTTTACAAACTCATCACATTGAATTTTTAATTTCAGCTATTGAATTTGCCTTTTGCAGAAGTTCTTTTTTGTTTCTCTTTCAAATCTACTGTGATCTGACTTATAACGTCCTCAGTGTGATAGACATTTTCGAGTATCTGTTATATTTTTAAATATTATAATTATCCCTTAGAATAATCTCTGTCTCATAATTCTGATTTTCAAAATCATTGGGGTTCAGTTCACACCATCTGTTATTTTTCTGGTTCTCATTAAAAACTGTACTTAATTATCTCTGACTGCAAGTCTCTGGTAGCCTTGAAAAACACTTGGTTCCCAGAAGCATAGGATCATTCCTCTACTGAGGTTTCACATTTGCATTTACTAAATTTCTCGGGCATTGTCAGCCTGCAGCCACTTTTAATTCACTACTTGATTTTAATGGTATGAATGGAATACAATTCCTAAGAGGGGTTGACTTTTGGTTTACAAACTCTCAGAGACCCAATTTTTTTTTCCTCCCTCCTCCATCTCTCAGCAGCAATAAAACTTTGTATACTCTAGAAAAACAGGAAATGTTTTCCTCCTGGTTCACGTTGATTCTGAGGGAGACATTTGTAGTCTTAAGTTTACGTAGGATGCCTTGGGCATTCACCTCTGTTAACCCTCAAATTCACATCTTAGTGTAGCAGCTGTTTCATCCATGAGATCAAGTGCTCCTGGGTATGCCAAGTACTATGATTAAGACATCCCCAGAGGACAAGGTGATTGGAAATGTTAAATTGTTCTTGAATAGATTTCTCAAGAAGAAGAAGTATGTATTCCATAATGCCCCTCATTGAAATCCTATAAGCAAATGTCTAGGAAAAAAGATTTAAGATCACTGCTGTTCAGGACATCAGAATAGGAAAAAAACTACTTGATGAATTATATCAAAGTATTATATCAAAAGATTCCACAAGTAGTGGCAAGGGAAGAAAAAGTTCAAAAATACATTTTCTGGCATTCAGTTTAAAGCCTTGTGTTGGCTTTGGCAAATCCAGCTGCCATTACCCCTCTGCACAGGTAGTGTGTCTGTACATTGTACTCAGTGATCTGTATCAGAAATAAACAAAAGAGTAGTCATATACAGTGAGGATTAAGAATACACTAAAACTATTTTCTCATCCTGAAAAAGAAAAAAGAAGTTGGAGGGCTCACATTTCCTGACTTTAAAGATATTGTAAAAAGTGCCCTTCGGGGAATGGTGAGAAAGGGGAAAAATACAACTTCCCCAAGCTGAATTCTTGATATTCTCATAAGCAGTGTGGACAATCAAAGCTATAGGCCGAGTCCCCAATCTTGGGGTTTGTTCATATGAAACTTAACCCCACAAAGAATAGGTAAAGCCTACTTAAAATTAGGCCTAAGAGTCACCCCCAAGAGAACCTGATTTGTTGCTCAGATGTGGCCTCTCTCTCCAGCCAACACAACAAGCAAACTGACCACCCTCCCCCTGTCTATGTGGGCCATGACTCCCAGGGGTGTGGACCTTCCTGGCAACATGGGACAGAAATCCTGGAATGAGCTGAGACTCAGCATCAGGGGATTGAGAAAAACCCTAGAATGTGCTGAGACTCAGCATCAAGGGATTGAGAAAACCTTCTCGACAAAAAGGGGGAAGAGTGAAATGAGACCAAGTGGCAATAGCTGAGAGATTCCAAACAGAGTCGAGAGATTATCCTGGAGGTTATTCTTATGCATTAAATAGATATCACCTTGTTAGTCAAGATGTAATGGAGAGGCTGGAGGGAACTGCCTGAAAATGTAGAGCTGTGTTCTACATTTCTTGAAGATCAGTGTATAATGTGACTGTGTGATTGTGAAAAAAAGTCACAATGTGACTGTGTGATTGTGAAAACCTTGTGTCTGATGCTCCTTTTATCTACCTTGTCAACAGATGAGTAGAACATATGGAATAAAAATAAATAATAGGGGGAACAAATGTTAAAATAAATTTAGTTTGAAATGCTAGTGATCAATGAAAGCGAGGGGTAAGGGGTATGGTATGTATAATCTTTTTTTTCTCTGTTCTCCTTTTATTTCTTCTGTTGTCTTTTTTTCTTTTTCTGAATTGATGCAAATGTTCTAAGAAATGATGAATATGCAACTATGTGATGATATTGTGAATTATTGATTATATATGTAGAACGGAATGATCATGTTAATGTTTGTTAATTTTTTTAATTAATAAATAAATTTTAAAAAAACTACAATGAGATATTATTTCACACTTACTAGAATGACCACTATTAAAAAAAAAAACAGAAAACTAGGGTGCACAGGTGGTTCAGTGGTAGAATGCTCGCCTTTCATGCAGGAGACCCAGGTTCAATTCCCGGACCATGCACCCCCCCAAAACAAAACAAAACCCAGAAAACTACAAGTGTTGGAAAGGATACAGGAAAAAAGGAACACACATTCACTGCTGCGGGAACGTACAATGGTGCAGTCACTATGAAGGACAGTTTGGCAGTTCTTCGGGAAGGTAAGTATAGAATTTCTGTAAGATCCGGCAACCCCACTGCTAGGTATATGCCCAGAGGAACTGAAAGCATGGATGCGAACAGATGTTTTCACACTGATGTTCATGGTGGCATTATTCACAATTGCCAAAAGATGGAGGCAACCCAAGTGTCCATCAACCGATAAAAGGATAAGCAAAATGTGGAATATACATAAGATGGAATGTTGTTCAACTGTGAAAAGAAATGCAGTCCTGCGGCGTGTGACAACATGGATGAACCTTGAGGAAATTAAATTGAGTGAAATATGCCAGACACAAAAGGACGGATATTGTATGATCTCACTAATATGATCTAATTATAATAGACAAACTCATAGAGTTAAAATATAGAATGGTTACTAGGGTAGAGAACGGGGACCTGATGCTTAATTGTGCAGAATTTCTATTTAGGTTGATTGTAAATATTTGGAGATGGTTAGAGGTGATGGTAGCACATTATTGTGAGTGTAACAGCGCTGAATTATGTGTATGACTGTAGTTGAAATGAGATGTTTAAGGCTGTATACATTACCAGAAGGAAAGTTAGAGGATGAAACATGGGACCATACAACATAATGAACCTTGTCGTGGATGATGACTGGGTTTAACAGTACAAATATAAGAATTTTTTTATGAACTAAAAAATGTATATCACTATTACAAGGTATTATCAATAGGGTGGCATCTGGGAAAAACACATCTAATGCAAACTGTAGATTATAGTTAATAGAAATATTTTAATCTTCTTCTATTGGTTGTAACAAAGTACCACATCAATGCTAAATGTCAATAATAAGGGGGGTGTGGTATATGGGATTTATCTTTTTGGGGTGATAAAAATGTTCTAAAATTGATTATGGTGATGAACACCCAATTCTGTGAATATACTGCAAGCCACGAATTTTACACTTTGGATGGGTTGTATGGGGTGTGACTATATCTCAATAAAACTGCTTTAAAAAAAATAGTTTTCTACAATTGCTGGACCTCCCATGGTTTCTAATTCAACTCTACCTGTGTTAATACCGGCTAGAGAGACTGATAACCCAAGCCCATTAACTTATGTCCATTGCATTTATGAGCTGTAGGATCTATAGAAGCATGAAGTAAGTTTTTACTTAATATGAATTTCCTTTATATTAAGGATTAGACACTTCCAAATTATTGGAATGTCAATCCCTAGAGTGATTTCTGTTGAAATTACAAAATAATTATTATAGAGTAAAATTAACTTGTACAAACCAGCTTACATTGTCCATTATTGAGTGAACTAGCCAATCTTTGTAAATTCTATTTTAGGATGAAAGAAAGAACTACTTTCAAAAGACCAAAAAAGGACAGGCCATTAATTATTTGTTTCCGTATATTAGTGTTCCATCCAGAGGAGAATGGTACGTGCATAATAAGCACTATGCAAGGCATGGGAAGAACCAGTCATTAAAGAAAAAAATCATTTATATAAAAGAATACCTTACGTACATATAGAGATTACAATGTATAAAATAAACACATAGTTATTGATTATATAATAAGAATGGAATGATCATCTGGTAAGAATGTTTGTGTTTGCATGTGGTTATGTTTCATAAACAAATAAAAATAAAAAATAAAATATACACATAAATATGTAAATACATAAAAAGTAAAATGTTAGAGGAGAGAAAACAAAACTGTCGCAAGTTGGTACCTTTGAGAGGGGGTTAGCGAGAGCAGGAGAGCAAAGAAGGGCGAAGAGCAGTCTGCCACTTTGTCTTCCATTTTCTTAGAAGCCCTTGAATCTTCTGCAGTAAGAAGTCTTCATAATTATTTATGTGATAAAGTTAAGGTGACATCTCTAAAGAAAAAGCTAATAGAATTCAACAGGTAATAGAAAACTATACTTACCTTTCAGAGCTGATGCAAAGATGCACTCATTCATTCATTCACTTATTCATTCATTCAAGTCATTTATTATTAAACTCATAAGGTGACAGGCATAAGGGCTTCAACAATGAACAAGACAGGTGCAGACCCTGACTTCAAAGAGCCCACATCTAATGGGGAAGACGAATGATAAGCCACTGTTCTAGTCTGCTAGCTGTCGGAATGCAACACACCAGAGATGGCTTGGCTTTCAATAGAAAGGGATTTATTTAGTTAACCTATAGTTCTGCAGAAGAAAGGCAGCTAACTTTCAACTGAGGTTCTTTCTTACGTGGGAAGGCACAGGACGATCTCTGCTGGCCTTCTCTCCAGGCCTCTGGGTTCCAACAACTTTCCCTGGGGTGATTCCTTTCTGCATCTCCAAAGGCCTGAGCTGAGCTGCGAGTGCTGAGATGAGGTGTGCTGAGCTGCTTGGGCTGTGCTACATTAAACTCTGTCATTTAAGCAACAGCCAATTAAATCAAACATAATTCATTGCAGCAGGCACGCCTCCTAGCTGACCGCAGATCAGCAACAGATGAGGTTCACATGCCATTGGCTCATGTCCACAGCAACAGGACTAGACACCTTCACCTGGACAAGTTGACACCTAAATCTAACTACCACAGCCACTAAACAAAAACTAGTTAAATAACCACAGAAAGTGGCAAGTTTGATGAAGATCTATAACTGAGAGCACCTCAGGAGACCCACCTAGTCAGAATGGCCAGTAATGGCCTCTTTGAGGAGGTAAAGTTTATCCCAAGAACTGAAGATAAGACTCTGGTAGAAGAAACTTCCAGGAAAAGGAAGGGCCTGGCTCAAGAGCTCAGTGTGTTGTGGAGAAGACGAACCTTCCCAATTTTGCATGACTAAGAAAAAACAGATTCAGAGTCTAATGCTGTGTGATGGGGGTCAGGCTAGGTAAATTCCCAAGAACAGCAGGGCTTTGGAAGAGGCCATCTCTGAACCTTCCTTCAAACCCTAAAGATACCAAAAGGGGAGTTTCTTGCTAGTCCTCAGAGCCAGACTGACTTTGAATGCAGCAGATGTGGAAAAAAAAATTAGAAAAATAGAGTTGAAATACCATTTGTGGCTGACTTCGTGAATACCTGCTGATCTTCCCAAGCCATTTTCCAAACTACATTTTCATTCCATTTTAGATGTTTTTCCTTTCCTACTTTCTGGTTTTAAGGGATTAGTAATCTCTGAAATCCTTTTCCATGCCAAAGCTTCATTTTTCATCCCTGAGGGTCACACACAAACACCTGCAAGGTTGACTCATGAAAGGAGAGAACCCGGGGATTTCTGGCAGAGGAATGTAGCAGCTGTGAGACAGGGTCATAATTGTTCTTACTATCCCCCCCAAAAGGATTAAAAGCAGCCTGATCAGCTTTCCCCTGGGATGCCTGGTCTATTTCCTACCTAACACTGTGTATGCACAATCGTTGGGGAATGGGGAGAGAATCAGCTTAGCAGCAGGCCATTTGCATTCTGGGGCAAACTGAGGCTGCTTTATTGACTTAGAACTCATATTAGTGCATCTCTTCAGTGAGAGGGAGAGTCTGGATACGTGGGGTTTTGCCCTAAGACTACCAACGTAACATTTAGTTAGCAAATCCCAGCACTGGAGTAACCCTGATATTCACCTTTCTGAGATTTGGTTGCCTTTTTCAGAAGGATTAAAATGAGAGAATTTATATAAGACAACTTATTTTGTGTGGACTAGTCAGTTTTTATGGTGAAAATAGCCCTCGCATTTTAGTGGCTTACAACTCCAAACATTTATTTCTCACTTACATTTCTGCCAGCTAGCTGCAGCAAGGCTGAGCTAGGCTCTCAGTGTAGTCACCTCTGGAAACTGAAGCTGAAGGAGCAGCTCCTACGTGGGGTACGTTGTTTTCATGAGTGAGGGCAGGAGCACAGAGGGCAAGTAGAGATTTGGACTTGGACCTTCAGCCCATAATCCATTGCCCAAAATAAATCCCCATGCAGAGGTGAGGAAAGGGTGACTGGTTGTTTAACAATGAAGCAACTCAATCATCACACTAAATCTGAAACATATTAGAGGCTCAACAAATGTTAGCCTCCATCCTCTCCCCAATACCTATAGTATGATTCAATAAATAAATAACAAGGACAATAAGCCAAGTGTGTTGCCCACCGAACTTTGACTATCAAGCCAGCTGGCCAGGCTCCACACTGGCCCCCACACGTTTACCTCATCACACCCTATGGCCCTGAACCGCTGTGCGTGGCTCAGCTTCCTCACCATTTCTACATGCATTCCGAAATTCCTCACCCCTGACCAGTTGCCTCATTTTCCTCTGCAACACCTCACCTGACTTTATACCTTGACACCTTTTGGTGTCCCCTCACTTTCCATCTTTACCATAATTCCAACAAGCCCTGGAACCACATTGCTTCCTACCATTCCGGTCCATTCTGATCTGTATTTGCTAGACTCACTGTAACTCTGTGTACTACAATACGACATCCATGGCCAACTTCTTTGTTACTGAAAGAGAGTAAAGAGAATAAAGGCTTAGTCCAAGTAAGCCAAATAGCCAAAAACATAGTCCATAGCCACATCACATTGTTGTCTTGGAGGGGAGCCTGCATTGTAATGAAGGCTATTATCTTTCTCAAATCTAAGGGGGAACGTAAAGCGGGTGGGGCGAGACCTAAGGACTAGTTAGTGACTGTGTTAGTTAGATTCAGTTGTCAACTTGGCCAGGTGAGCACACCTAGTCTTGTTGCTGCGGACATAAGCCAGTGGTACGTGAACCTCATCTGTTGCCAATTACATCTGCAGTCGGCTAGGAGGCGTGTCTGCTGCAATGAGTGACGTTTGGCTTAATTGGCTGGTGCTTAAATGAGAGAATGCAACGTAGCACAGCCTAAGCAGCTCGGCATTCCTCATCTCAGCACTTGCAGCTCAGCCCAGGCCTTTGGAGAGGCAGAAAGAAGTCACCCCGGGGAAAGTTGTTGGAACCCAGGGGCCTGGAGAGAAGGCCAGCAGAGACCATCCTGTGCCTTCCACGTAAGAAAGAGCCTCAGTGGAAAGTTAGCTGCCTTTCCTCTGAAGAACCAACAAAATAAATCCCCTTTTATTAAAAGCCAAACCGTCTCTGGTGTGTTGCATTCCGGCAGCTAGCAAACTAGAACAGTGACCCTGCCTAAAAGGGTGGGAGAGGCTATAACAACTGAAGATGAGAAGACCTTGAATACCATTGGTTCTAAATTCCTTATTTTACAAATGAAAAAAAAAACCTGAGACTTTATGGAGAATATCTACAGTTAATTATGAATAGAATTAGTCTCCTGAAACCTGGTCCAGAGCTTTTTTCCACTGCACTGCAAATGACTAGAAGAAATCAGCAGACCATCAAATGTCCTAACCAGGATGAAGGAGAGGGCAGTTGTGCTAATCAAGTCTTGCAGAGACTAAAAGGGCCCATGGCTTGGAAGAGAAGCTGTGGAAAAGGAGTATCTAGAGGCAGTGGGTAGAGTGTCCAGGAGTGGTCAGCAGTCGAGCTTCAATTAGTTTGGCCTTAGGTGTAAATATATTGTCCTGTCTGTCAGCATCGACCATTTAGATACAGGTGATTTTAGGACATTGGACATTAAGACTTGAGCTGCCCCCCAGGGACTTGCCTCCCCCTGTTAATGATGATGAGGATAATGAGAACAAAGGTCAGAGTATAAATAGTGATGATGATACTTTCTATGCTCAAATGGCCAAGGGCTTGGAGAAAGTAATAATCCTCACAATCTCCTGTGGGGAAATGAATATGTCATCTTTTGGAATATCAGACGACATTCCTGTGACAAGGAATTACAGTAAAATACTGAAGAGGCAGTAAAACTCCTAGATCTAATTATTAAACAATTATCACTAGCATGCAATTCTCTGGAAAAAGAATTTCAGTACAGTTGGGTGGAGTGAGCTACCCCCCCCCCATTGGGTTACTTTGGCGGTCTCGTGGTGTCTAGAAGCCTTCCAAAAGGAAAAAGAAAAATATATAAAGAATAAACTGGATACTGAGGGGAGAAGATGGGTTTTAACATCATTCTCAAGAGGTGCCCAGTCCAACGAAGGCATAGACATGTCACCATTGGCCATCCTATGATATCAGTGGGTATACATGCAGGCACAAAGGTGAAACAATGTCAACTTTCACCATTAGATTGGTTTGATAGAAGATTCTGACCTTCTATTGGCATTGACTCCCAACGTTTTAATATTGATTATATTCAGTTAATGACCCATAACACATATGAGCCAAGGATTTGGCAGAATGCTGTGAAGCCTTTTCACAAATAAAGAATATTTATTTCACGCATGTAATTCTCTCGAATTAGTTCTGTTGTGGATTTACATTTTATGTGGCATGGTATAGGCAGAAATGAATGGTTTTGTGGTGGGAAGTGAGGAGAGGTGTGAGCTCTGGCCCTTTAAGCTGAGCCTTAAAGCTCACGTCAGTAATGGCATGTGGAATTTATCAAACGGTTTTTGAACACTGACTTTAGGCCAAATTCTTTGCCAGATGCTTAGGAGGCTCAGGATAACTGACCTTGCCCACCATGGCTTAGAAGCTATTGTGAACAGCTTTTAAATGCCAGCATTACACCCAGGCTACAGAGGGTAACTAAGCAGGCTGTGAGCTGAAGTGACTTTCTAAACAGCAGCTAAACTAGGACAGAAAACCAGAATCTTGGCTTCTTTGATGGTTTGATTCTTGAAGAAAATATTCTCATTCTGCCTTGATCCAGCGAACTCCTCTGGAATATTGCTGGCAGGGAGACTCTGAAAAGACACCTGGTTGAACTGAAGTTAAAACAAGATGAAATAAAGCTTGAAGTTATTAAAATTTTTATGGGAACCATAAAGCAGTGCTCCCTGTAATCTTGAGCACTGCTTTCCCATCCTGTCTGAGCCGCCTCTGGCCCAGCAGTTTCTGGCATCTACAACAGCAGAATTCCTTCCTCAGACACCTCACATCTCCCACACTGGCCTCTGTGAAAGCGGGGACATTCCAGGTCCATTAGCCAGTGCAGCCTTGAGTTAATTTACTGATTTATTTTTACTTTTATTTTTTTCCTGAAATGAGGAAAATATTTAGTAAACAGCAATGCAGATATTTGTAAGAAAGTTCTTCTTGGTATTTTGAGACCATTCGCAGTTTGGACAGCTGATCAAATGGTATCTAAGTTAGTGTTTAATGCTTAGAATTTAAGAACTTTGCTATCAGACTATGTAGATTTTTTCCTTGTCGCCTTAATTTTAAATTGGTTTATGAAACTTACTGAGTAAACACTGGTTTGACCATGAGCATATGGGTAATTTATTTAAATATGCCTATGGTTAAGCTAACTAAGATATCCATTGTTGGTGGTTCTAAGTGTTTGTTTGTTTTCATTAATTAATTAATTAATTAATTAAAAACAAAACAGTTGTAGGTTTACAGAAAATTCATGCTGAACGTACAGAGTTCCCATATTCTCCCCGCACCATTCACCCCACTCTAGGTTTCCTTCTTACCAACAGTTTGCAAGAGGGCAGTACATTTGTCACAACTGATGAACCAGTGTCATTACAGTTATTCACCAAAGTACATAGTTTATGTTAGGGTTCACTCTTTATGCTGTACAGTTCTGTTTGTTTTTTTAATTTAATTTTTATCGTAGTAACATATATACAACATAAAACTTGCCATTTTAGTCACTTCAATAGTTTTGAATTTTAAAAGGAAGCTTTTATTCACACTTTGCAAGCTTCAGAAGAAGTCAATTGTCCATATCAAATAAACTTTTTTGCTTTTTAAAATGTGGAGTTTCCTGGCTATCTAAAGATTACACCCCATCAAGGACGAAGAGTCAAAGGCGTTGAAAGGTAAGGGCAGCGATCCAAAATGAGAATCAGAAGAAGCAATCCTCTGGAATTCAAGTGAGAACTTTCCCCCCTTCTGTTTTTAACTTTTTTTGTGTGTGTGTGTGTGTGAAATATAACATATATACAAAAAAGCAATAAATTTTCCAACTACATTTTAACAAGTAGTTATAGAACAGATTTTAAAGTTTGGTATGGATTCCAGTTCCACAATTTTTAGTTTTTCCTTCTAGCTGCTCCAAGACACCAGAGACCAGAGAAGTATTACCATAACGATCCAGCAGTCATACTCATTTGTTAAATCCTACCTTCTCTGTTATACTCCTTCTTCTCTCTAAATATTTATATATATATATAAAAGCAATAAATTTCAAAGTACATCGCAACAATTAGTTGTGGAACAGATTTCGGAGTTTGGTAGGGGTTACAATTCCACACTTTTGTACTTCTAGCAGCTCTAAGTTACTAGAGGTTAAAAGAAATATCAGTATAATAATCTGGCACTCACACTCATTTGTAAAACCCAACCTTCTCTGTATAACTCCTCTGGCAACTTTGATCTTTTTCCCACTCTTTAGGGGTATTTGGGCTATGCCCATTCTAACTTTTTCACGTTGGAAGGGGTTGTTGATAATATGGGATAGTGGGGTGGAATTAGCTGATGTTCTAGAAAGGCTGGCCTCTCTGCATTTCAGGACTTATCTGGTCCAGGGGCTCAACTGGAGGTTGTAGGTTTCTGGAAAGTTACTCTAGGGCAGGGAACCTCTGTAGACTCTTATGTAATGCCCTAGGTGTTCTTTGGATTTGACAGGAATGGTTTTGGTGGAGTTCCCTCTGGTTTTTGTCTTAGTTGAGAGCCAACACTCATACAGGTGGCAATGGCTGGAGACGTGTATGAGACACTTTAAACTCATGACAGCAGGTCTCATGTGGACCTTTAAAACGGAGCTGTAATCACACCACCCCTCTATCTACTCTCTGTCTTCCTGATAACTACATTCTCTTTTCTCTTCAAATCCCCAACATCTTTCCCATCCTTACTTTAACTGAAGCCCTTGATTGCTATTTTACTGAGATTAAATTTGGCAAAATGGATATCTTTTGTGATCTTGATAAAAACAGTTTCTGTGGACTGGTGAGAATAGAATTGGATTAGGGTGGGTTTAAGAGAGAAGGGGAGGAGAGGAATTGGAGATAGGAAGTAGAGATGAATCTCTTCAGGAGCTTTGCTACAAAAGAGCCCAGGGAAATGCAACCAAATCTGGAAAGGGAAGTGGGCTCAAGATAAATGGTCATCTAGGTGTTAGGGGTACAGCAGGACAGAAAATCCTACCCCAAACATTCTCCATGCCACAGAGTTCTCACTTTTTGACAGTTCTCAACCCTTCTGAAATGAGATCTTGAAAGAGGAGGCAGGAATTAGAGGGAAGATCTCTACGGCTAAGAAGAGATTTCCTTTCAAACTGAGAACAACACTTCAGCTCCACCTATTCCTATTAGAGCAAGGTGGGTCCTTTATTGAGGGAGTGCTCTGCATATTGATTTTGGATTCTCCTGGAGGCATTATTCAGTTACTAGATAAACTGGAGTCTGAAACAACTCCCACCCCATTTCACTGCTCTGCCCCCTTAGTACATTTGGGCAGGCTCAAAATTTAAAGAAAAGTGTGGCTGGGACATTTGTTTGGTTTTAGTGGAGGGGTAATTAAAATCAGGCTTAGGCATTACTGGTGAATCTATTTTGTCATTCTGCACCCAGGGATGAATTGGGACTCAGAATTGACCATAATATTTAAAGCAGGTTCAATCTATTCTGCTGCTCCCCCACCTTTTTCATCTGTGACAAGTGTCAGGGTGAGGAAGGCAAATTGGGTGGTGGAACCTCTCCAATAGTTATCCCAGGGTCTGCATCTCAGGTTAGTTGTGCATCCTTTTGCAGCACTGGGATCCTCACTGTTAAATACAATGCATACAATGGATTATTTATTTGGACATTTTAAATGGTTGATACATCTCCTAGACATTTGTGGGGTTGCCTTTCATCTTTGGCTCACTTGACAGGTTCTGGGGAATGCTAAATCTCCTGGGAAAGATTAGTCACCTTCTAAAAGATAGTTTAGAGAAGTCATGAGGGCCACTGGCACTCTTTGGTTAGTTAAACTCTCTGCGCCTTCGTTTCCTTAGCAGAAGACAAAGGCGCTCAAATTCACGCTTATGAATTTGAAGTAAAGTCCTGCTTGGTCTCCTTAAGGTATTGTCAAAAATGACTTTCCCATCTCCCAAAGTTTTTGAGGTTAAGATAAAATTCTATGGGACAAGGCGGACCACAGTGGCTCAGCAGGGATTCTCGCCTGCCATGCCAGAGACCTGGGTTCAATTCCTGGTGCCTGCCCATGCAAAAAAAAAAAAAAAATTCTACAGGAGATCCTACAAAAGGTCAAGTGATGAACAGGTGAAAACTACTCACTCAGCCATTGAGGGGGTGGCATGGTTTAAATGGGGTTTCAAGACTGCAAGACGAGGGACAGCCCGTGGAAAATGTATTCCCTCACTAGAACAATGTTTCTCAGCACATGGTCCAGTATTGAACAGTTGTCTGATAGGCTTAAACATGTAGAGTCCTGAGTCATTTCCCAGTGAAGTAGAGCCATGGATTTCCTGCCTTCCTCCAGCCCTCTGAGCCACCCTCCACCTTCATGTTGCCTTCTGCTCACCTTGAGGAGAGAGGCTCTGTGGCTTTCAACCTCTTACAGTGGTCCTGGTCAGGATGAGGTACTAGGACATTCTGTATGTATTTGTTTTTTGCTCTACTCTGCCAGGTTCAATAACTGCAGGTCAGAAAACTCATAAGATTTTTGTTTTAGAACAAGTATCCCTGGTCAACGTATGTGCTTAACTGGTGATTGACTGATCGATCATCAAAGTTTTTTGTTTGCTTGTTTATATTAAGCAAATGTTTCTTGAGATTAATCTTGAGAATTATGAAGTTGCGTATTTTAGCCTCAGGCTGAGCTGATGATAAAATACATACCTCCAAAGTACTTCATTTTGATTCACCAGCATAACAAGCATCTTTTCCAGGTATACCATGTGCAGACATATTACTGTGTGATAAAGGATGTTGAAGGTGTCAACAGAGCAAATAGCTTCAATTTGGAATTCAAGAAAGGCTTCCTGGAAGAAAGTTTAGGTCCTAGGTGACTAGGAATTAGCCTGGCAAAGAGGGGAAGGAATAGTGTTCCAGTTAGAAGGAACTAAATATGATATATCTAAAGAACTGCATCACAGGAAAATAGAGGAGCCCATGGGGGGGGGTGATAAGAAAATGATGAGAAAAGGAGCTGGAAAGGTAGGCAGGGACCTTGGCTATCAAGTTAAGATGATTGGACTTTATCATAAGGATATGATAAGGGCATCGAAACATTCTAAAGGAGGGAGTGCTGTGATCAGATTTTAGATTTAAAAGGTTTATCTTAAGGTGTGACTTAAAAATGTTAAAAGTAGAAAGTGAGATGATCCGATCTTCCTTTTAGAAAGAATCACTTGTCTATAAAGAGGTGAAGGAGGTCTAAAGTTATCTAAGGAGGGTACCATTATAAGATTTTAAGTAGGAAAGTGCCAAGAACAGAGATGCGTTTTAGAAGAATCCCTCTCCTAGAAAGAGCTTAAGAAGGTATAAAAAGGATCAGCACGGGAGAAGTCAAAGGAGACTTAGAATCAGGGGGAGCATCCAAACCTCCACCATGTCCTCCATCCGCTTCATGTGCCAGCGCTGCAGCCAGCCCCTGAAGCTCCGGTCCGTGGAGACCCCGGGCATCAGCACCACCCAACTACCTACAGTTCCAGTGCTTGCCCCAACTCAGGGGCAGCCAGGAGAAGGAGAGGAGGTAAGCCATACCTCCAGGG
>PVIY010041912.1:0-21315 GCA_004026745.1 Myrmecophaga tridactyla | reverse complement strand
GGGGGGGCAACCGCCCTCACCCTCGAGAACCTCATTCAGGGGCCTCTGGCCTGCAGCGTTCCTTGGCATCGGCAGGACTGGATCAGACCAGAAGAAGAGCCACCCACTCTGAAGTCCTCCACTTCCTCCCGGGTCATGCTTTTGTCAGGGTTTACATCGCCAGGGTGTCCGTCCAACCATGTGAGACCACTTGAGGGCACGTTCAGAGTGCCACCCACCCCTGCCTGGGAACCCCAGTCAGGGAACCCCAGGCACAAAGAAGCCAGCTCAGAGGCCCACTAGGGGCTGAGTGAATCGGCCAAGATGCTCTGGCTTAGAAACCAGCAGAAGCCCTCTCATGGGTGCTCCTGTCCTGTAAGCACAAAATACCTTGGCCACCGCAACCCTTGCCTCTTGCATTACATGGTCACTTTACCCATATGGCCTGGGGACCCCTGCGGCAGCCCAGGTGTGAGCCCCACCTGTGCCCACTCCCATTTCGTTCCTCCTTCTCCAACTTCCCATATTTGTCTCCCTCTCCTATATAACCCGAGTTTTCTTTCTCTTCTGTTACCATCCCCAATTGTCATTTGGAAGCCATCACGTGGAGTCAGTAACAGTAACAAGAAGTAGAATTCCCTCCTGGGGAGCAAAGATGGTGGCATAAGCAGAGTGGAACAGGAGGGAGGGAGAGGGCCTGGGGAGTGTGGGAGGGCTTTGACCGAGTCCCTCGCTGCTGGCTCTGCCTGGCACTGAAGGGCCCGGGACTCAAGTGCAGAGAGGTGGGCATCAAGGCCCTAAACCAAAGCCCATCTGGGCAGCTCCTCGGGGGCCTGGTGACATGGAGTCCCCCCAAGCCCTCCCCTGAAAACTGACAGCTCCTGGAGCTGGGAACGCCCCATCCACAGACCCCCTCCAGATTCCACAGATGCAGATAAAAGTCAGAATCGAAATAACTGGCTCTGTGAAGGGGGATGCAGATGTGGCTGTCACAGCCCCAGATGTGGCCAAGCCTGGTTCAGCCATGGCGGCCGCGGCTGCTGTGGCTGCAGACAGGAATGGACCCAGATGGAGATGGGGACGGGTCCGAGAGAGGGGGCCAGGCGCGGAGCTGCTCCTGGGCTCCGGGGGGGGGGGGGGGGGGGGGGGGGTATAGCCCTGGGGAGGAGAGAGATCTGGTGTCTGACTTCAGGAAAAGCCTCAGCCTGTTCCTGGGAAAAAATGATTCCTGCAGAAAAATACTCTCCTCCATCCACCCCACACTTTACTACCCCCATCCTACACTCTTCCCCACTTCCTGCCGCCCTTCCTGAGCTCAGCCTCCGGGTAGAGAATCAACTTCATCAGAACTCTCTTCTGTTGGTGGCCAAGGGGTTCCTTGGGCACCTCCTGGCAGAAGGGGTGGGTAGCGACAGCTGCTGCTGCCTCCAGGAAACGGGGAGGGAGAAGCCTGTTACGGCCCCGGCAGGTCAGCCTCTGTCCTAAGCCCCGCTAATACCCACCGCTCGGGGCACCATAAAAATGAAGGGGGCCCCGGGCCTGCTCAGAAAGCCCCTGCACATAAACACCCCCAAAGATAACATTCCCTGTGCCATCACTCACTCCCATTCACTTGCCACTTTGTTTGGAATTTTCATCTTGGGAGAAGTTTTCAAATCCCTAACAGCAGGAACTTCCCAGAAGTTTCGGAATATAATCAGGGCATTTTCCAGCCTCTGTCACTCTCAGAGAAAGCTCCTCGGGAGGCGGGAGGCGGAAGGAGCCCTGGAGGACCAGCTCACCCAGCCCCCACCTCCGGGTGGGCTTGGCCTGCACCTCGCCGGGCCCCCACCGCGGTCCAGTCTGGAGACCAGCCCACGCCCTGCTATTCCAGGAGGGTTAGGATCTCCACACAGAACATCTCTCCTGGGCAGGAAGTGTTTCTCTAAATATAGCCTGAACCTCTCCCATTGCAGAATCAGCCATTTCCTTTGGTTAGGTCTCAAGAGAGTGGAGAAGGAGGAAGACAGATGTCACCGTCCTCCATGTCCCCCACAGGTGCTCCAGAGCAGCCACCCGTGGGCGGCCAAGCCCCCCAGCCACTGCGCCTCTCTGGCACAGGCTGCAGAGACCCGCTCATCCGCGGACCGCTGTGGGTTTGCAGAGTGGGCTTCCTTTAGGGGTGACCTCTCGGGATGGCCTTTAGGGGTGCCATCTTTAGGGGTGACCCCTCAGGGTGGCCTCCTGCATGGTCCATGGGAAATAAATCCTCTTTTAGAAAAACTGACACTCTTCTTCCGGTCTCCTCTAAAGAGCCAATTAATACTATGTATTTAATGCGCTTTATTGCACCTGGTTTCATCTTTACAGCCCCACAAGTGTGGAAATATCTCCACCGTCTTACACATGAGGAAACAGCCCCAGAGAGAATAAATAACTTGCCTGAGGACGGCAGGGCCAGGACTCGAACCCCGTGCCTTCACCTCCAAGGCGCATGCCCACCTGGGAACACTGGCACCCTGAGGTCCACTGAGGACAGAAGGAAGGGGCAGTGGAGACGCAGGCGGCACCCCCTCCCCTCTGGGCCTCACTGACACTTCCGGCCGGGACTGCCCCCAACCTGCTGCCCTCCTGCCCAGATGGCACCCAGGCTTCACACCTGGGCTCACACTGGGCAGGTCCCGGCACAGGACTCCCCGCGGTCAGGAAGCCTGAGGAGTGGCCAGAAACACCCACGCCCCCTCCTCCGTAAGAGGCGAGTGAATTGCTTTTAGAACTCCGGCTGCATTCATGTCAGGTGGGCTTAAACCTAGGCAGACTCCCAGGAAGCGCGGAGACGGTGGCCAGTTTCGCCAAGTGAAATTCTTTGGGGCAGAAAGGAGGGAGGGCAGCGAGGGGCGGGCTGGAGGGCTGGAGAAGAGGGCCCGCCCCCGGGGGGCAGGAAGGGACGCCACCCTGTGGGGGTCAGCCACCTGCAGCTCCATCCCAGAGCTGCATCCCGGACCCCAGAGGGGGCTGTGGCCGCCCTCCTCTGCATCTCCTCCGCATTCCTCGCATTCTTTACGCTCCATCAAGGAGAAATAATGGGGGGTGGGGGGAGTGGCAAGCAGGGGAGCCATGCCCGACGCTGCCAGGATCATATGTGCGGAAACAGCCTGGCTCTGCTGGGCCAGGCCAGACCAGAGAGGGCCCTTGGGTGGTGAGTAAGACCAGCCAGGAGGACAGGGGTGCCTCTGCTGTCCAGAGACAAAGGAGAGTAGGGGGACGGGGGTGGAGTGGGGGTGGGGACCAGGAAAGCAAAGGAGGTGAGAAGGCAACACCAAGCAGAGAGTGAGTGTGCCGGCTGCAGCCATCCTTTCCCAGGCCCTGGGGTTACCTCACCACTGACGCAGCCTTGTCTCACCTTCGCCACCATCACCATCGTCTTCAACAAATGCCTTTTGAGACGTTCCCGGATGCTTAGAGCTTTACTGCCCTTGGTGAGCTGATGGCGTGCGGGTGATCGCGGCATGGAAATTATCCCTCTCTGGGTAACCTTTTCAAAATGCACCATCCTCAGCCTGCAGGGAGATGCCATTCTTGGAACACATCGCTCAGTGGAATACGGGTGTTATTTCCTCCTCCACTTTTGAACCCAACAGGCGTGGCCAGCCAAGCACACTGCTTCTCCCTCGAGCCTCTGTTCCAGGGCAGCCTCCATCCAGAAGCTTCCCCGACACCCTCGGCAGGCCCGCGTGCGTCTACCCCCGGGTTCCTCTGCACCAGGTACCTGTCAATAGCACAGCTCTTATTGTGCCGTTTGGTAAATGCAGATGTGTTTGTCCGTATCTCCACCAGAATGAACAATAACTAAATGAATGATTATTGTCATCTGTTGAGCAGTACCATGGGCCAGGCCCTAGGTCAGCCCTTAATAGATGACCTCACTGAATCCTTTTAACATCCCCCAGAAATCAGTATTATCATCTCCAATTTACTCATGAGAAGATGAGTCTTAGTAATTTGTCCAAAGTGTCCCAGCTAGCAAAGCAAGGAAGGGGAACTTGACTGTAAAATGCCAAAACCCACACTATTAACCTAACACTAAGACGCTTGAGGACAGGTCTGTACCCAGCCTTATTTATGACTAATGCCAAAGAATAGATCCTGGATGGATGACGTGGCCTGTACAGCATTGTAACAGGGTGAAAAAAAATCCCTTGTTTCCCACCTCCCTTAGGATCAATAGGTCAAATTTTTAAGATGATTTGCTAGGCTGAAGACCCATTCTGTACTCCTCGTTGGGTCTCAGGCTATGATACTGTTAGGAGCCAGGCTCGGCCACTTTGGAGCTTCAGTTTGGAACCATACTGGGACTTCAGTCTGTCACTGCTTTGGGACGGCCTGTAGTCAGCGGGAGGAGCCAGTGTCCAACCCGGGTGGGATCAGTGTGGACAGGTTAGAGGAGCCGCCTGTGGCCAGTGGGCATCGGAGGAAGAGAATCCATCTCTGCCAAGCTGACCTGCAGCTGAGTAGAGCACGGACCGTCCTCCAGCCAGAGTCCCTCATTCCTGGGCCCTTACGGGTAGAGAGATGATCTGTGTGGGAGTGACTGGGTGTGTGGGATAGTTCGGGACCAGTGCCCTGGGAGTGGGGACGGGGGGCACTCAGTACGTGTGCACGGCGTGCTTTCTGTGGGTCCCACATGCCTGTGAGTGTGTGGCGTGGCGTGGCGTGTGTGTGTGTGTGTGTGTGTGTGTGTCGGGGCGACAGGGGCCCGAGGGGTGTGCGAGAGACAAGCGCACACCTGAAATAACATTAGCTTCAGACGCCAGGAGAGAAGAAATTCCCTCAACTGTTTTATCAGAGCCGCAGTTACCAAATTACGTTGTTGTTTTAAATTTGAGCTTCTCCGCCTGCAAACGGGGGATCTCAGGTTCACGAGCTTAATGCTTGGCTGGGCCTGGAGCCCCGCTTCCCGACCCAGCCCGCGCTCCCCGGAGCTCCCAGGCCCCAGGAACAAAAGTCTTCTCTCTCAGGGCTTTGAAGTGGAAACACTAACTGCTCCCTTTAATTAGAAAGAAACCCCCTATTGTTCCTGCTTTATTACTGATGGATGAAGAAATGGGGTGGGGGGGGGGTGATTTGGAGGAGCCGGGGAAGCGGTGGAGGGACAAGAATCTACTGTATATAGAATAGAGAATCCCCACTCAGTCTCCATGTACCCAAATCAGGCCCCTTTGTCCACTCAGTCGACAAAAGACTTTACAGGGCATCCAGCCTGTGAGTAGATGCTAGAGCAAAGATAGAAGACAGGCCCTCAGTCTTCAACAATTGTATGATTTAGTTAAGAAAGGTAGTGCATAGGGGATGAAAAATGAAAGATAATTGATATTAACTCAGTACTGTCAACATAAGCAAGAATAATTTAGGATAAATAGAGTGGGAGCTAATCCCATAAGATAACCTCCTAAGAAAACTGGAGAGTGGTGGTGAGGGGACTTAAACTGGATGCTGAAAACTAGGGTGAATCCGCAGAGAGAATGGGGGAGGGCATTCCAAGCAGGGAAAACGTTCGGTACAAAGACACAGATGTCAGAATGGACGCGCTTCTCCAGAGCACAGTAAGGAGACAGGTCAGGTTGTAGAGAAAAGTGTGTAGAGGGGAACTCTGGGAAATCAGGTTGGCTAATGAGTCTGAAGCAGGGGAATGGAGACCTTGAAAACATATAGAGGAGAATGGCCTTGATGCGACATTTGGGTAGCTATTGGGCTTTCTTGAGCAGTAGAGTGATCAGATAAAAACTAGCCCTTGGGAAGATGACCCTGGCAGCCCCACGCAGGAGGGCACTGAAGCTCTGAGAGATTAAGTGGCTTATCTAAAGTTGTTCAGCCACTCCCTAGCTGTGTGACCTTGAGCAAGTTGCATAAAAAGGATCTCTATTTCTAACATGAGGCTCAGAGACATCAACTGACTTGTCCAAAGTCACACAGCTACTGCATGCAGAGGAAGGTTTTAGGTCTGGGTATCTCTTGACTCCAAAGTCTGCTAAATTATATCAAATAGAAGGAGCAAGGCTTTGGACATGTTACTTTAAGTCTTAACCACTACAGTTTTCCCATCCGTAAGAGAATTAAATTAATTAAAACAGAGCCTAGCACTTAGTAAACACTACTTAAATATTCACTTAGGAGGAAAACTGACTCCGTTATATGCAAGGAGACAGTATTTGGCATTAGAGTCTTGCACATGATTGGTTCACTGTATAAATTAACAAAGGATGGCAAGTGTTCTGACTCACCCTGCAACTTTAGATAAGTCACTTAATCTCTCAGAGCTTCAGTCAGCTTGAGAAAAATAATAACACCTCTATCAAAACCCGTCACGGGAGTGCACTGGTAGATCAATGGTAGTTCAACGCCATGCAGGAGATCCAGATTTGATTCCCGACCCATGCACCTCAAAAATAGTAACAATAATAATAACAAGCAATAACAGGATATTCACATGGAAGAGAAATAAATGTGACCCCTACCAAACGGCATGCAAAAAAAAAAAAGGCTCGTTGTAAGCATAGGGCGTGACTCTCCCAGGGATGAGCCCGGTCCAGCACCCTGAAATCAACAATGTCTTCCAGACCAAAAGGGAGGTAAGAAATGTAACAAAATAAGGTGTCAGTGGCTAAGAGATTTCAAATAGAATTGAGAGGCTTTTTGGAGACTAGTCTTATGCAAGCTTCAGCTAGGTATTGGTGATTGCCAAGGTTAGCCAAACCCCAAGCACCATCACTCCAGTTAACCCTAAAGAACACCCAGGGCTCTATCTGAAACCCTACAAAAGCTGCATGCACTAAGTTTACTCTTCAGACACCTAAAGCCTTCAGATGGTTGCTAGGCCCATAACTCCTGAAACCCAGAGGGGCCGGTCTCTTCAAGAATATCAACCAGTTCCATCCCCCTATCTTGTATTGTCAACACCCCTTCCAACATGAAACATGTTAGAATGGGCATAGCCCAAATATCCCTAAAGATTGGAAGAAGGATCAAAGGAGAAGGAGGAGTTATAACAGCGAAGGCAAGATTTAACAAATGAGTCTGACTACTAAATCATCATGCTGATATTTCTTTTCAGTCTCCAATGTCTTGGAGCAGCTAGAAACCTAAAATTGTGGATGTAACGCATACCAAACTTTGAAATCTGTTCTATAACTAACTGTTAAAATGTTCTTTGAAATGTATTGCTTTTTTTGTATATATGTTTCACAATAAAAATGTTTTTTTTAAAAAAAGCCAGTTGTAAGGATCAAATGCAGTTAGGAATGTACAGTGCCTGGCACAATAGTGGGCGTTAAAAATTACGCATTGCTTTCTCTTTTGACATTGTAGAGGATGAGAAGATGAGTTTTGATCCCTGGCTTCAAAAAATTCTCTGGCTAAAGAGAGAAGGCACAGATAAATAACTAGGTAGTTAAATGCAAATAAGAATCAAGCAGCAAACCTTGAGGCTCACAGACTAACTGTGCTAAGTCTTTAGAGAACAAGGAGGTGGGCGTGGGCTCATAAAAGAGAGGGAGCTGGGGGACATCCTAGAAAAGGAGTGGACATAGCAGACAGGAGCGGTGCAATAGGGACAGTATGTGGGGAGGGTAAAATGAGACCCAGCATCTCAAGTGGCTGGGAGGAACGAGCCAGGGATGCCAGGCTGCCCAAAACAGTGGAGTTAAGAGGAGATTAAAACAACACCCACCCCCCCAACCAGCTTCATTCTTCCACCCAGAGCCAAAAGATATCCTGAACCCAGATACCCAGGGGACAGGAACTCCAGGGAGGAAGGCCCTGTCCCCTAAGATGGGGAGACCATTAATGCAATCACCACCTTTAAATAGTATTTTCTTTATGTGCTTTACGGTGTCCCATGCCTGTGCCAAATTTAATCCTCAAAACAACCCAAGCAGGTATCGTTATCCCAATTTTCAGATGAAGAAACTGAGGTCCAGAAAGGCTAAATGACTGGTTCAAAGTCACACAACTAGCTAAAGGCAGGGACTGAAGCAGATGAGTTCTGACTTCCAGCTGGGAGCCCCTCCCAAGCCTGCCGGCAGCCCAGGGAAGGGAGGTGCCGGGAACCATGTACGCCCTGAGCCGCCTGGGACACAGAGTCTGGCGCTCAGAGAGAGGGTCCACTCCCCCACTCCAGCCGCACCCCCAGTCTGCTGCTCACACTCGAACAGGGCGTAAGTCGGGAGCCCAGGGTTGGAAACGCCAAGTCTAATCAGACCTCACAAGCCCACAGATGGTTTGAATCAACTTGCTACCTTGATAGGAATAATGAGGCGTCCTGAAGACAGTCTTCTGCCAGCTCCAGCCGTCTGGACAGAGAACCACCTCTTCCAGGAGAGGTTCCCGGTCCAGGGTCTTACCACCCTCCCAGGTGGGCAAATCCTTCACGAGGAAACTCCCTGGTCCCACAGCACACCTGCTCCCCAGCCCCCACCAGCAGAATCCGAAGACCCACCCTGGCCTCGGGTTCTGATTTACAAACTCTGAACTTCTGGGTTTTTCCCTGAAGTTCTTGAGGAGAAATGGGTGATTCCAGGCTATTAAGGGAGAAAGCGGACAAGGTGGGGTGGGTCAGCCTGGGTCCAGACAAACGTCCCACCCATTTCCTGGCAGAATGATACCCACCAACGCTCATTGTTTCTGAGTTCAACACGACAAATGTCATCATGACATTTCCTTTGATGGGACACCTGGCCCTGGGCACCCAGAGCCCATGAAGCTGGGAATTAATAAATCCCTGAGGTCAGAGTCCCAGGAACAGAACCACACCTACGGTGTGGACAAAATGTGCCTTCCTGGGAGCGCCCACGGGACGCAGGTCCCCAGCACAGTAGCGGGGGAAGCACAGGTTTGGGGTCTGAACCCCCACAAAGGTAGCCCTGTGGGCAGGGGCCGGCTTTCATAGAAAATTTGGCCCCACCCCGCTCCCTTGCCTAGCAAAGCTTGATTCAAAGCTTTAAAACACAATGAAGTTAATTTTTAAAAACCTTTCATTGAGTTCCATGAGACCCCTATTAATTTTATTGTTTCAATAAAGCATTTATTTAATTGTCTCCAGAAGGGCTCTGTTAAAATGCACAGATGTTACCTGAGTCAAAAGGGAGGAAGCTAGGAGACTTTTTTCACCTTCTCCCGTTAGCACATTAGCAGGATTCTGTTATTGGATTAACTGATTGTCACCTTAAAAGTCACTAAGTAGAGCCCTGAGGGAATGAAAAGCAGGGCAGGTAGGTTCTGGGGAGAAGGAGACTTCACAGTAGCAGGAAGCTCATGCTAGGAGGGTTCATGAGAGAGAGGCTGTGTTGTTCGGTTAAAATAGAAGAAGAGGGTTTTTTTTTCTTGCTGATTAGGAGAAAACTTGCCATTTAGCCTCTGACACAAGTCCTTGAGGTGGGGGGATGGGGGGATCAGAGGATGAGTGATCATTAGATGTAAGATGTCCGAGCCAGAAGAGGGCAAGGGCTCAGCTGGAGCTGGCAGAAGATCTCTGGAATGTCCTGTTCAGTCGTTCCACAATTATGAGCACCTACTATGTGCTGGCACCATTTTAGGCTTTGGGCATATAGTGGTTAACAAAACAAAAACCCTGCTGTCATGGCACTTCCATGAATTTATGAAGGGACACTAACAATAAAAAAAAAAAGTAAAAACTATAGCAGACATATCAAGATAATTTCAGAAAAATGTTACGTTTTCTAAGGACATAAAACAGAATAACTGTGGTAGAAAGTGGTCAGAGGAAGCCAATCTGATGAGATGATGTTCGAGTCAAGACTTGAATATAGTGAAGGAGTCAGCCACAGGAGGCTCTGAGGAAGGAGCTTTCCAGGTTGAGAGAATGGCAAGTGCAAAGGCCCTGGGGCTCCATATTAAGAGGAGCACTACCAAACTACTGGGTAATCCGAGGAGCTTAACAAAAGGAGAGAGTCCTCAGAAACCTTCTTTCATCAAGAATATTTCGAGAAATGTCCCAAGACAAAGACTGTCATTATTCATCCTTGTATCCTTGGTTGTTGGCTTGGTGTCCAGCACACAGTAGGTGATCAACAGATGTAGGATTGAGTCAGGGGAAGAGAATGAGAGGGAGGGGAAGAGTCAACAATTGGGGGAAACTTGGTTCATTTAATCAAATTATTTTTTAATTCAACAAACAAAACAGAAACCTAAAGGAAAAAAAAAGTTTTGTTACAAAACTAGAGAGGGCACAGGGGATGATAGACAACTGGGTCCATCCAGGAGATGAAAATTTAATTAAAGAAATAGTAATAGTAAGCCCTCCTAAAATTTTTACAGGTCCCGACGTCAAGCTTACAAAATGCTTTTGCCTACATTTATTCTTTCCCACTCCACTGCGAGATAGAAAATAACAAACATTTACTGGTTGCCTGTAGTCCTTGGCACCACACTAGATGATGGGAATGCATGGTGAGCAAAATCACACAGACCCCTGCCCTCATGGGGTTCACAGTCCAGAGGAGGAGACAGATTTCAAATGACACAAGATAAGAAAAATTGCAACCACAATGAGTGCTTCAGTGGAGAGGTACATGGGGCTTCAAGAACCCACCCCCTAGGGGTGATCAGGGAAGGCTTCCTTAGGGACGTGTCTTGGGAACTGAAATCTAAGAATGAGGGGAGGAATTAGGCCAAGAGGAGAGGCCAAAGTGTTCTGGACACAGGGGACAGCGAGTGGGGAAAGGAGCAAAGTACGAATGAGGAGGAGCAGAAAGTCAGACGAGTCTAGAGCAGAAAGGAGGTGAGGCATGGTTAAGAGGGAGGTGGGAGAGGTAGGCACGACTGCATTGTGTGGGGCCTCAGAGACCCAGAGGAGGGTTTGTCTTAGGGCTATGGGCCACGGCAACTGATGAGGTTTTGAGCTGTCTTCAAACACTTGAATAACTGGTCTAAGGAAGATGGTTTAGGCTTACTGCACAGTTCTCCAGTGGCCAGAGTGAGAATCAACTGGAAAAAGAGACAAGAGAACATCCTAATAATTTCAGTGGTCAAATAATGGTCTCGACTCCCTGAAAGACTTGAGCTTGCCTGTCATGAGGAAGGACTTCGGCTATTCATCCCTCAGGGATGTGGTAGGACGGAGGCTCGCTTTGGTCAGGAGATTGGGCAGGACCAATGACTCCAACGCTTTCACCATCAAGGATCCCTTTTATTCATCCTAGTCCGCAGCAAACTCCAGATTTTGAAAGAGAATGCCTATCAGAGGACATCTGCATAACATCTGATTTATGGCCTTACTTTTCTTAATGAATAACCAATGTAATACACCAGCATGAGATGTTCAATGCATGATATAATTCTGGCCACAAGCAAAGAAAAGGCAATGTTTCCACTGACTGGACAAGTTTACCATGAAAGGTATATAATTTCCTATAAGATTTCTGAAATATTGATAATAGCCCATGGCCACTCTGACTCCTGATACATTCTCTCCAGGCAGGGAACTACTATTCTATGGTCATACTCAAGGTGTCTTCCAACCGGAGGGCTCTCTGGAACCACAAAATCCAGCCTCCTTGTGTTCAGGCATTTGGGGAAGGGAGCAGTGGATGTGGGCTAGAGCAGTCAAGGAAAGCTTTTAGGAAAAAGAAAACCTTGAGATGGGCCTTGAGGGATGGGTGAGCTTTGAATAGGAAGGGAAGGGGCATTGTCAAGGAGAAGCAGCGTCATGCACTCTAAGTGTATGTGGCAACAGCGCACATCAGGAAGTACCTGTGGCTAAGAATAGAAGAAGTAGGTGGCAACAAACTCTATGCCAGGGTAAATTTTCCTCGAAATGATGGGGAATCATTAAGGATTTTAAAACAGGAAAACGATGTATTGGAAATGGTGTTCTTGGCAGATGATTCTGGTGCCCATACACGCTTGGAGGTAAGAGGAGAACAGTTAGAAGATCCGAAAGACAGCGAAGGAGAGGTGAAGAGCCTAAACTAGGGAGGACGGCAGTGAAGAAATAAAGAAGTAAATTCTAGAGATGCTTTTTAAAAGCACAGGACTTGATAAGAATTTGAGTTTAGAGGCATCAAAGAGACTCTAAGTTGTCGAACCTTGGAACTTGGTGGTACAAAAATGAGACAGTTGCCAAGGAGAGCTGATAGGGAAGAAGGAGATGACAAACAAGAGGGGAGTCTCAAGGAGCCTCTCCATACTACTTCATTCACAGGGGTTATCTCTGCAGACGGATTTGGAAGGGTAGGCAAAGTGACTTTCACATCTGACTATATATAATCTCTTTTAATGAAGGGATTTTGTGTAATTTTTACTTCCTTTTTGTGCTTTTGGGTTTTTTTAAAATAATTATTTTAATTCCATGCAGACTCCAAGAGTCTAGTTAACCCTTTGCAGACCATGATTTCTGATTTCTTCCCCCCTCCCTCCAGGGAAGGGAGCAGGTGGAGGAATAATAACAAGGCTCAGCGGCTCCACCGGATCCTCTGAAAAGCACTTCACAGGGGTCTAGGCTTAGCTCCCAGGTCTGAGGTTTTCTGTATTGGGGGACCCTTCAATGTACACCTTTCTGGGGTTCCTTCTTTTATCCTCCACCCCACCCCCAGCAGGGTCCACTTCTGTCCTCTAAGGGCTCAAACTTCATCTGATATCCATCCTTTAATCAAGGATTGCCATATGGGCTTGGAAAGACTGACCTTGGGATTACTGCAGCTGAAATCAACCCAGCCCAGCCCAGCCCACGGACTAATAAACTACAGGACAGAGGTTACAAGAGCAAAGGTCACTCAGGATTGGGAGAAGGGTCATAGAAGGAGGGGTTTTAATGGAGAAGTTAGGATTTAACAAATGAGTATCGCTACTCTGGGCAAGTTACCTAACCTTTCTGTTTGTCAATTTTCTCATCTTGAAATGTGAAGAAAACAATAATATTTATCTCCTAAGAGGTATTAAGTGAATTAAATTATAAGGGAAAGCAGTGAATGAGTGTGAGCTATCATTAACATAAATAAGGACAATAAAGTAATAAATATGACCAAACTTTGTTGCTTGGGGTCAATGATGACTTTAAGAGCTTCCATCTTGATTCCCACTGGTGACATTGCTGCCCCTCTGCCTCTCTCTTTGACTGGATTTTGTCCCCCAAATCAACAAGGAGCTAAAAGAGAACCCTGAGTCTTTGATTTCATGGCACTCTGCTATGCCACCTACGATTAGTGTGACCTTGGACAGATTCCGTAATCTCTTGGGCCTCAATTCCCTCACCTATAAAATGGGTCTATTAATAACAACCTTACAGTGCATGTCAAGATGTTAGACAGTTCCTCGCCCACAGCAGGTTCTCAGTACATGTTGGTTCTCCTCTGGGCTCCAGGTAGGGGCCGCTCTTTCCCAGAGCTATGTGGTCTGCCAACCCCAGCCCCAACCTTCCACATTCTCCTTTATATTATTCCCTGATGTCAATCTTCCCAGCTACACTGCAGTTGCTGAGAGCAGAGGCAGGGGCCAAGGACTCCTTAAATATTAAGGTCTTCCTCCTGGACCAGCATCCTGGGGCAGCCAGAGAAGAAGGGGAGAGTTCTCAGCCCTCGAGAGGGCGAGGACCAGATCCACACACTCCAGAACCCCTCCTTTCTTCCTCTCTTCTCTCCATTTTCCAAACTGCAGCCCTGAGGCTGCGGGCCAAGTACTGCTTCTTTCTACCTGAATGCGGCCTAGAAGAAGAGTTGCCCCATCTATTCAGGGTGCATTTGGCTTGGTCAGAGAAGGAGTGAAGTGTTAGCTCCAAACCACCTGGCCTCTGCAATCCCATCCCCGATACTTTCCCATGCAAAGTCTTTGGACCAGAGGCCAACACTTCACCCCCACCATCTCTTGTCTCCAGAGTCCGTGGTCATCTGTCTATTCATTGCCCAACTCTCCATCCGTCTATCTGACTCTGGCCCGTCCCCACTCCCCTAAAAGGGTCTGAGTCTCCATTCAGTGCAGGGGTGTGGACGTGGTGGAGCCTCTCACTCCTTTCCCCCAGATGGCTCTAAATAGGGACCCCCACCCTTCTCTGAGGCTCCCATCCTCAGCTCCACACTCCCCACCGGCTCCTCCCCACAAAGAATACAGTGAAGGGCAAGGGCACATTTCTCAGAGAGACAAGGCAAGGACAGGGGCACTCTGTCACAGAGCATCCCTCTGGGGTGGTGGGTGAGGTTGAGCAGGAAGGCGGAGGGACGAAGAGACAGCCAGTCCCAGGGAGGGAAACCAAAGGGACATACTGGCCCACAGGCCCAGGGGCCGTGAGAGACCCAGAAAGCACAGCCCAATTAGTGAGAGCTCCGGGAGCCCACAGAGCCTTATGGTTTCTGGGTTCTGGGAGGGCCTCACCCTCTGACAGTGGCACAGAGTCGGAACAGCTTATGGTTCCCACCCTGATACCCATGGAGGGGAACTAAGCTCTTTTCCAGAAACGGGTGGAATGATCTCTCCTGAACCACAGCTCTCTGTCCCTTTGTCTGAATAGCCCTCTCAGGATTCGGGGGCTTGTGTCTCTGCCTCCATGTTTCTGCAGCGTGGTCTATCTCTGTCTTTGCTCTCCCCCCACCCCCTGCTCCACCCCCCACCCCACCACGTTTCTCTGTCTCAGATAATTTCTTGGGGACTCTGCCTTGGGGCTCCCGCTCTCCAGTGTGTAGGAAACCTGACCTTCATCATCTGTTTTTTATATTTTGGAAACGTCAGCTTCACTTCCTACCTGGGGAGGTGGGGGTAGGGAGCAGGCTGCCGGGCTCCGCCCCTTCTTCCCCCCCTTCTCCTTTGCCGAACCCGCCCCCTCCAACCCCTCCGCCCACTCCTTGCCCCAGGGAGGACAGAGCCGAGGGCGGCCTTGCTCTCAGTCAGGAGGCCCAGCCCAGCCTCTGGTTCTTAGTCTTCCCTCAGCAGCTCTCTACCAGGCGGGGGAGGGGGGCTGGGGAGTGGGGGCCTCCTCTGATTGACCACTGGTTTGCTTATTTGGGAAAAAGTGAAAAATCCAGGCACAGAGAAAGCCCAAGAGGCTGCAAGTTTTCACCAGTGAAAACCAGGGTGGAAAGTGGTTTAAGGACATTTCTGCCTCTAGGCAGCATTACAGCAGACGGAGTCATCTAACCTGCCATTGGTGCAAATACTTAGTCATTTAACATTACCATCAATACTAGTAAGAATATAACAAGTACTGAGGGCTTATCGCCTGCCAGGCACTTTGCGTGTTTTTTTGCATTTCATCCATGCAACAATTTTATGCAGTGGGTACTATTGCTATCCCTCATTTTCTTAATGAAAAACTAATACCCAGAAAGGTTAACCAACTTGCCCAAAGTAGCCCAGCTAATGAGATCTGAACTGAAGTTAATCTGATTCCAAGGCCCAAGCTCTTAACTCTACATCAATGCCTCCAAGACCTGAGAAAACTATTTTGTACACTTCCTTTTAAATGAAATAAAACTGAGAAGAGATCCTCAAAATTCCAGGGAGCCATAGAGTCCTATTTGAGAAGCATTCTCTATAACTCGCAGCTTTCTGGGAGACCTTGAAGAACCAGCTCGTGAAGATAAGGTGGAAAGGCTTGGAAAGGGCATTCCAGGCAGGAGAACGTGTGAGCAACACTGGGAAAATGCAAACAACGGCTGCAAATCGGGAGCCAGCACAGGCATGGGCAGTGGAAGGGATCTGATTCTGGGAGAGGAATGAAAAGAGAGAGAGAGAGAAAGAGGAGGCCAGGTGGAGGCTGGGACCAGCCTGTGGAGGCCCGAAGGCCCAACTAACCTTATCCAAAAGAGTTGTTTGAGCTGAGCTGGAGGAAAAAAAGGAAAAAGCTGAGCGGGAGTAAAGAGGGCTATTAGGAGTCTGGTGTTGAAATCCAGGCAGCTTAAGATGACCTGACAGAAACAGGGGGTATCTGAGAGACATTTCCCAAAAAAGTATAGCATTTTGAAATCTGGACTATCTACCTCCTTCTCAAGGCCTGGTATCTGAGTTAGTGTTTTAGGGGTAGGAAGGTGTGAGGAGACAAGGGGGGAGGTTTTGGTTTGCTAAAGCTGCCAGAATGCAATATATCAGAAATGGGACAGCTTTTTAAAAAGGGAATTTATTAAATTACAAGTTTATAGTTCTAAGGCACCAACAAGAAGTTACCTTCACTCAAGAACTGCTGATGCCAACCAGAGAACCTGTGTCAGCTGGGAAGGCAGAAGGCAGTGTCTGCTAGCTGCTTCTCCTGGCTTCTCATTTCATAAGGCTTCCCCAAGAGTGTTTTCCTTCTGCATCTCTAAAGGGCTCTGGGCTGTGGGAGCTCTGTCGGCACTGAAGCTTTTTCCAAAATGTTTCCCCTCTTAAAGGACTCCAGTAAGCGACCCACCTTGAATGGGTGGAGACACATCTCCATGGGAACAACCTAATCAAAAGTGGTTCCACGATTGGGTGGGTCACATCTCCAGGAAACAGTAAAAAAAGATCCCAGCCAACAATATTGACAAAGATTAAAGAAGGTGGCTTTTCTGGGGTACGCAACAGTTTCAAGCCGGCACCGGGAGAATAGGAAAGCGCAGCGTATCTGAACCACTGTCTTCATGTTAACACAGACACTTGGGTCAGAGGGGAGCCCGGGGTGACAGCTGTAGCAGGGGCACCAGTCTGGAGGCTCTGGTGGGAAGGCAGCCCCGAGGGCTCTGCGCCCGACAGAATGGCAGGCTCTGAGCTGGGAGGCCAGGCCCCAGGCGCTCCCTGGTCTCTGGGAGAATGTGCTGCAGACCGTACCCAAGGACCCTGCAGTGTTTCGTGTCTTACGAGTCTCAATTCTTTGAAATGATTCCTCTCCCTGAGTGGGACAAAAGAAAAATAAATAAATAAATAAAGCCAACAGACAAAAGTTGGCTAAGAACGTAAGAACTGCCAATGCAGAATCTGTTCAAAAAGTTCAACCCTTTTCTTTGAGGGCCCAGAACACTATTTCCATCTCCGATTGTCTACGTCAGAGTGTCTGAGAGCAGACGAGGGAGGGAGAGTGAGTGTGAGAGGAACAGAGAGATGAAATGTCTTTGTTCCTATCTACGATTGAGGCTTCAGCGTGTTTATCATATGTACATTGGTTCCTGCGTCTGAGTGTGTGCTCTGTGTGCTGAACTTTCAAACCATTACAGAAACACTGAAGCTTGGCAAAGATATCACAGGAATAATTATCTAATTTTGGAATGTGTTATTTTAATACCTACATGATGTGTAATGAACTTAACAATGTTCGCGTTATATTCACCAGCTCTGAGGTGTAGACTCACAATGCCAAGCCCCACCCTCGGAGGCTTCTCCAAGACTCAAGAGGCCTCAAAGAAAGCTCTTCAAGGAATATCTCTCTCTCCCTCTCTTTCTCTCTCTCTCTCTCTCACACACACACACACACACTCACACACGATGGCTCCCTTAGGAACCAGGTAGATACGAGGTATCGGCAGGGTAGAAATGGGGAAATTGCTGGAAGGGAGACAGGGCCCACCTTGGCATGGCAGCTCTGTACTCCCCGAATGCCCCTATTCCTCCCCAGTCGAGGAGACCCGGGAACTGGCAAGGAAACAATAGCCTTTTAGGAGTCAGAGGCAGGCAGGCTTCCCCTGACTCAGCTGCGGGCCAGAAAGCCCCGTGATCCACCAGCACCACCCCCCCCCCCCCGCCATTCCCCAGGGGGCTGCATTGGACTGAGGCTGAGTGTGAGTGGAATGTTTGCTGTGTGCTGCTGTTCCCTGTTGACTTTAGCCAGTAGCTCTGTTTACAAACCCAGGTTGGTTTTCCCAGCACAGCTAATTAGACCAAAGACATCTGGTGTGAGGCTGGGGAGGGCATCTGCTCAGAGCATCGCCCCCCCCAATCCCCCCCCCCCCCACACACACACCCCGTAGCCATGGGCCAGCACAGGGCAGAACCGCTACACAGGACAAGACTGGACTCCACCAAACGCAAAGTTCTCCCGGGAATTATGGTTTCCCTCGCCCTGTCCTTCCCACCTTGCTAACCTAAACTGGGTCCCAACTCTCCAAGTCTTAGGGAACCCAAAAAGTCAGGGCCATCACAAGCTGGCAATCAAGAACTGGGTTCTTCCCTCTCACCCTCCCATACCCAAAAGAACCAGGCAGAGGTCCCTGACCACTTCTCTCACCACAGAGACCCTGCATTGTGCAGGAATGCTAGACCTCTTCCCCCGCCTGCAAGAAAATCTCCCCTGCCTGGACACCCCCCACGAAAAAGGAGGCCCTGGGCCCTCCTCCTCCTCCTCTCTGATCACCCCCCACCCCCCGCCAGCCGATCTCTTACACCTGCGGGGTGCAGAGAGCTTAACCAGTCCTGGCTCAGAGGGAGGCAGGAAGGTGCCCAGGAAGGTGAGAGGCTGTAGATGGACAGTTTCAGGGCGGTGGGGAAAGCGGGGGCTGGGAGGGGGAGGAGGAGGGGCAGCGGCTTATCTCTCCCAGGAGGGGGCAGCTCACTCCAAACAGCTAATGCACTGGCGTGTGAAAGCCCCTCAATTAGCACTAATGATGCAATCAGGGAGGGAGGAGGAGGGACCAGAAATTCTGGTAGAGTCAGAGCCAACTTGCACACACACTTCCTTGCTCGGACACAATGGCCCCTTCAGACACACCCATGCACACGATCCACAGACAGCTTGGACCACGCACGCCCGTGGGCGCATATGCACGCTTTGCACAAACTACTAACATGCATATGGTTCGTGATCCGCTGCTGACCCCGTGAGACTGCGAGGATCCGTGGAGAAGAGGGCTCGCCCCTCACCCCACCCCGGCTAGATTTGGGGCTTCGAGGACAAGAAAAATCAGACAGGCTCAGGCGAGGGGGTTCAACAGGGCATCTCCAAAAGCCCCACGATTATTCCTCTGCCCCCACAGTTCCCGCCCCGTGCGCTTGCAGGTGCTGGCCCCGCTGCTCCCGCTTCTCCTGCCCTCCCCCCACCCCCGCCCCTCGCGTCCCCAGAATCCGCGGCTGGGCGAGGAGCCGCCACCCCCGGCCCCACCCGCGGAAGGCGGGACCCACGCTCCCTTCCTGCGCCTAGTCCGCCCAGGAGCGCGGGGTTCCAGAGAGGGCGGTTTGCAATCACGGCGATCCCTCGCACCCCGGGCCCAGCGGCTCGTCCCCTCCGGAGCCCGCTACCCGACTGCCTCGCCCCTTTCTCTCCTCCCCGGCCCTGCCCGGCCAGCTCCGCTATGCGCCTCCCGGTCCCGTTATCCGGACGCCCCGGCCCCGTTATCCGCCCTCGCGTTGGGGCCTGATTCCCGGGCCGGAGCTCTGGGGGCCGCGGGCTGGGCAGGGCCGGAGCCGCCTCCGCGCCGCTTCCCAGGCCGGGACGGCGTTGGGAGGAGGTCCCGCTGTCAGTCAGCGCGGAAGGCCGGGCCGGGCGGCCGGAGGGGGCGGCGCCGAGGACGGGCTCGGGCCGGGCGCTGGGAGGCGCGGGCGGAGGGGGCGGAGGCGGGGGCGGCTCCGGGCCGTATAAGCGGCGGGGGCAGGGCGGGACCGAGGCAAGTGTCAGGTCGATGTGCCGCCCGCGAGGGGCCGGGGTCGGGGCCGCCGGGGCCATGCGCGCGGGCTGGGCAGGGGGCCGGCGGGGCGCCGAGCGGAGCCGCCTCGGAGCCTGAGCCGCCCGGGGCCGGGACGCCGCGCGGGGCCGGCCGGGGGGAGGGGAGCGATGCGGCGCCGGCGGGCGGCCGTGGCCGCGGGTTTCTGCGCCTCCTTCCTGCTCGGCTCCGTCCTCAACGTGCTCTTCGCACCGGGCTCCGAGCCTCCGCGGCCAGGCCAGTCCCCGGGGCCCTCGCCCGCCCCGGGCCCGGGCCGTCGCGGGGGCCGCGGGGAGCTGGCCCGGCAGATCCGGGCGCGCTACGAGGAGGTGCAGCGCTATTCCCGCGGGGGGCCCGGGCCCGGGGCCGGCCGGCCAGAGCGGCGGCGCCTGATGGACCTGGCTCCCGGCGGGCCGGGCCTGCAGCGCCCCCGGCCCCCGCGGGCCCGGTCCCTCCCCGACGGCGCTCCGGGCTGGCCCCCGGCTCCCGGCCCGGGCTCCCCCGAGCCGGGCCCGCGTCTGGGCTGCGCCGCGCTCCGCAACGTGTCCGGCGCGCAGTACGTGGGCTCCGGCTACACCAAGGCCGTGTACCGGGTCCGCCTGCCCGGCGGCGCCGCGGTGGCGCTCAAGGCGGTGGACTTCAGTGGCCACGATCTGGGCAGCTGCGTGCGCGAGTTCGGGGCACGGAGGGGCTGCTATCGGCTGGCGGCCCACAAGCTGCTCAAGGAGATGGTGCTGCTGGAGCGGCTGCGGCACCCCAACGTGCTGCAGGTACGAGGGTGGGAATGCGGGGGGGGTTGGTGGTGAGGGTGCTGGCTGGGCGGCTCCAGGCCTCGGTCGCTGGCTGGAAGAGAACCCCATGGTTTTCTAAATAAAGACACTGAGTCCCCGTGACCGTGCCCAGGTTAAGCTAGAGGCAGACCCCATACCGTGGCACTTCCCATTGCACCGCCCTGCCTCTCACTCCCGGGTGGGTGGCCTTTTCCGGAGGGACTCCTGGTTTTCTGAGCAGCTTCCACACATCCCTGGAGGACAGAGGGACTCAAAACCCCCCAGGAGGGGTGGGGGCATCCGTTAGAATTCTGCTTCCCACTGGAGCTAGGGCATTGGGCACCAGGGAAATGACCTCCAGTTAAGGCACCAAAAAGAAGAGGTCGGTTCTAAATCAAGATCCAAATTCCAGCAAAAAGGTCCCCCTTCCTTGATGGAATCTGAACCCTGCTTCTCTTAACTTCCAGTGACCTGTCTGACATTAAGGATGTGGTGGAACAGCAGTGGAACTAAAAAGAGACTCTCTATCAGACTAGATTCCCAGAGAGTTTCTCCCTTCCTGCCTAGAAGCCACTGGAAGGGCTCAAGTGGGTTGGGGAGCTGGCCAGAAATGTACAGCTCCTCCCAGAAGTGACCCTGGGAGTCTCCAGGCCTTAAAGTCCTTGAACCATTGGGGAAAGTATGGGGCCTCGGCTCAGTGCTGAGGGGGACACGCTAAGGGTCTCAGGGGCTGACAGTCACACTGAGTGTTGGTGGCCAAGAGACTGGAAGGTTGAGGTCGGATGCCCATGGTTCTGATAAGTAGGATTCTCTTCCCTCTGGTTCACTGGGGGTGGGGAGCAGAAAAAGCGAAGAGATGTATCTCCCACTTTTTCTCCTCCAGGCCAGACACTGGAGAGTGGGGCTCTCATCCTCCCAGGACTGCCCTAACACCCCCCCCCTTCCTCCTCTCCCCCAGGTCTCTGTCCTTGAGCCTGCCCTAGGAGTAGACAAACTGTTCTCTT
>PVIY010041911.1:0-21315 GCA_004026745.1 Myrmecophaga tridactyla | reverse complement strand
GGGGTGCAGCGGTCCGGAGAGCGCCGCCACTCCGCAGATGCAGCGCTGTCCTGGGGAGCACAGCGGGACGCCGCCCCCGCGGGCGCAGGGCTGCACGCAGAGGGGCTGCGGGCCCCCAGCGCTGTCCCGGGGAGCCCTTCTCCCCGAAACCCCAGCCTGTCGCCTCATCCCTGGGGACCTGGCTCTACCTCGGGATGGCCTGCACCGGAATCCTCGGGCAAGCCGCCGAGGGAAACCACGGCCACACGTGGGGGGTTGCTCCTGCCACCGCGGCTCAGATGGCAAAGCCCAAGCCACACTTTCCAACTCAGAAGTGGACAGGAGGAGACCCTCTGCAAGCGTCTGCGCACACAACTTAGCTCATTTTTAAAGCAGACGAGGGCAAACTCCCAGCGGCTTGATCCGCTTGTTTTAATTGGGGGGCATCCCACTGAATTGGAGGCCCTGGACCCACTTATGGCTTTTAAATGACTTAGTAGTGCTAATGGATCACAGAAAATAGCGTGGGACTAGAAGTAAATAGAAAACGAGGGAGAGTGCTGGCTTGAAAGCTGGGCTGCTGAGTGCACACACGGGCAGTAATCACATTTAAAATGCTCCCCATTTTTTAGGAGATTCTTCTCCCAGCTCATGTCTCCACCCTGCAGGCCGAACACCGCAGAGCTGATACCGCGTGCCTCTCGGCCAAAGACGCCCCATTTGTCAGGAAGCAAAAATAAGAGCCAGTTTCCAGGCCCAGTTTCCAGGCCCAGCTAGCTCAGCGCAGTTGATCTGGCTTTTAAGTGTGTGTGAGTGAGCATTTTGGGGATACCGTCTGGAGAAATGGAGGCGATGTGTTGAATGTAGACACAGTTCTCGCCTCCAGGTCATGTACAGTTGTGTGGCTCTATACGATGACCTGGGGTGGGTGGCGCTGTGGGAGGGCAGCTGGCAGGGTGCTGGGGGTTCTGTGTATCACAAGGTATGTGTAAGTGTGAGACGAGGTCCTGGGCGTGAGTGTGAGACGAGGTCCTGGGCGTGAGTGTGAGACGAGGTCCTGGGCGTGAGTGTGAGACGAGGTCTTGGGCATGCACGGCTCCCGGGTCCCCCGTGGTGGTCTGGCTGGAGGTGTATCTACAGGTCCAGGCCTTGGGAGGTGGGCTGAGCTGCGTGGAGCCAGTGGCCTCTGGCACTCCTGCCTGTCCTGGGGCAGCCTTCATTTCTGAGCGGGCCACATTTCAGGAGGTGCCTGGCTCACCCCTTCTGCTCTGGAAGAAGCCGCGAAGCTGCTCAGGAATGAGGCGACTCCCAGGAACTGCCCCGAGGTCTGTGCCGACGTCGTGGTCTGCTCTGCTCTCGGGGCCCTGCTGCGGGTGCTGACCTGCTCGCGGACCTCTGGATGGGCTCCGTGGACAGGGCACACGCGAGGTCCCCAGGACTGGCCTGGCTGCCGTCCCTTCTTCCCGTCCGGGCCCCTCACAGCGGATCCTTGCTGACATTCCTCCTGCCCAGTGCCTAACTGGGTTCCCAGAAGCTCCGGTGCTCTGGGGACTGGAGGGTGACAAGCTGGACGGACCTTGCTTGGTGGGCTCTCGGTCCTCTCAATCACGGGCGGGTGCAGAGGAACCCTGGACAGGCCCCCACTCGCTGTCCGGCCCGGGCCCTCTCCAGAGCTCCAGCCCTGACCCCTGCAGCTGCCCGCAGAGCCCCCTACAAGCTCCGCAGGCCCCCAAACCCACACGGCCCAACGGAACCCCCCCACTGAGATCCCACCTCCTCTGCTTCTCTGCCATGACCCTCCGGGTGTTGGTGGAAGGCTGCAGGGTCCTGGTGCGTGAAGAGGACTCGGCAGGCGGGTGCCAAGCAAAGGAGGGAATGAGCAAACGGAGGGGCACGAGGCTGCTGTCCACATTGCTTCTCTTGAGGACACGCAGGGGCTCGACGCTTCCTCGTGACTCCGAGTCCAGGATTCCAGAGAACAGCTGCCAGGTCAGCCCTTGCACTCTGGGCCATCTGGACTTGCACTCTGGGCCATCTGGACGTGGCTATTTCCTGCTCCCGGGCCTCTCCTTCTCTCTTTGCGCCGAAACTTACTCTAGTCAAACCCAACTCCCTCGCGCAGGCGGGGGCAGGAGCAGAGGAGTGGAGACCCCCAGGCCGCGAGTGCTCAGGCCGCGAGCCTGCCCCTGCCCTAGGGCCGGCCTTGGCTGCCTGGGCCTGGGGTCACTGGCCCCACCGTCCGTGGGGGGTGGACCCGCTTGGCGCCTTCAAGGTTGGGGGATTGGGGCCAACTGTGGCTTTCAAGTCCCCTCTGCCTCTTCCTCTCTGATTTCGTCAGTATTTTCCCTGAGGGGGGGAGGGCTGGATGTGCCTGCGCCCCCCCAACACTCGCTTCCTGTGCGTGCATGTGTGAAGGGCAGCCCCACTTACTAGAGGTGCGGGGCTTCTCTCCCAGCCTTATGTCTTCATCTGTAAAATGGGCTGGTAGCTGTCCCCAGGTAGAAATGGGTGACCCGGGGCGGCTCCCCACTGGGGCAGGGGAGGGACATCCTGGCTGCACCCCTATTGGATCACACCCCCCCCCCCAGCCGAGTGCTGGGAATACCTGAGCATGCAGATGGGGTGGCTTCAGAGGCCTCATGGTGCGGGGTGAGAGTGGGGCGGGGGGAGTGTCCACCCTCTCTTTGGAGGACTCACTCCAGGGGCTTGGCCCCAGGGAGCCTACAGGGCCTGGGATACGTGTCTGTTTCCCTGGGGGCGCTGCGGGGAGCAACCGTGAAGGGACTAGAAGGAAGCACAAATTATCCTATTTCAAGGCAGCCACTTTAATATTTCCTAATTACCATTATGAACCCGTTCCCTGCACACCCAATAATAAATATCAGCCCCACACCACATCTCCCGGTATCTCTAAAGACACCAGGAGAAAGCAGGGGAGCCATAAAAGAAATGCAAAAATACAGTTGTGGACAAGCCCAAAACCCATTTCTTTGAAGTGTAATTGATGGGAAAGGCTTCTGGCCCCAGAGGACTTCGAGGGGCCGGCATTCAGATGCCTGATTAAAGCCTCCCCATAGCACGGACTTCACTAAACTGGAAATCATTATGCAGCCATTGCAAATGCATTAATAAAATGATGCTATGAGTTTGCTCTGGACATAAAAAAGGAATAAAATAATTCACTTAGATAACTCAACAAAAAATACAGTTGGCTCCTGAGACAGCTAGAAGCAGGAGTTCTTTGGGCTGCAGTTTCAGCCCTCTCGGTGGGTCCAGGCTTGCATTTTCAAAAGCTCTTTGGGTGAGACGGACGGACGCACAGCCAGGCTTTGGAACCACTGCCTGGGCCCAGGTGTGGGGACACCTGAGGTCCTCTGGGAATTCCCAGCCCACCTGTGTCCCTGCACCTGGCTGGAGGGGAGGCCCTGGGCTCTGATGGCAGGGCTGCTTGAAAAGCTTCCTCAGAGCTTATCTCCTAAATTATTAGAGGGGAAAGAAACAAAGGTGTTCAGGAATTTAAAAACATTTGCATTAATTACCAAAGGTCTAAGACAAGGCCCAGGCAACTATCCTTCACAAGGGGCTGGCTTCCTGCCTGGAAGTATCCGGGCTTCAGATGCTGCCTCACCCCAGCACACGCCAATGAAAGCTCATCAGGCTGTTCCAGCACTTCACCTGCACGCAGCCCCAGGTGTCTCTGCCAAGCCCGAGCGTAAGGGAAGGGAGCAGAGGGTGAGGGAATGGTCATGGAGACCTTTAAGAGCAGACAACTTTCCCCCTTATCCCCTGTTCTCATCTGCAAGGGGAGCACACCCCAAGTACCAACACTTTTGCACAAATTCCAGATCCTGTCACTTCCCTGTATTATTGCCCCCTTGGCTACCCTCCCATCTCCCTCACCATGCAGTGCCCTGCTCTCTGCTTGTCCATATCCCATCTGTCCTCCCAGGCCCACCTTGAAATATTCTCCCTCTAGGAAGCCCTAGGTATGAAGCCTGGATATGCTACACACTAGCTGTGTGACCTAAGGTAAGTTACTTAACCTCTCTGAAACTTCATTTCCCCATCCATGAATCAGGAGTTGCAGCAGTACCCATCTTATTGATATATCTGAGGCCTCCACCTCATTGCTATCTATCCCCCCTCCCTGCCCATAATCGTACAGGTGCTGTACTGCCCGCTCCAGCATGTGTCCACGGACACTGCTGCTTCCTGTGTGACCTCCCCGAGGGCCTGTGCCGCCTCCTCACTGGCTCTGGAAGCTCTACCGGAGTTCTCCCAGAGTGGGGGCCCAGAGTGGATAAGAGCCAAGACAGAAAATGGAATGGGGGGTAGGATGGGCCAGGACTGCCGAATGACAAGGTGGGACTACAACGCCTGCAACAGCAGGGCTTGAAGCTCAGGGAACAGCAGCCTTGGAACAGAAGGGAAAAGATGCTAGCCCTAATGTGGCCAGAGAGAAAGGCAGGGAGCCCCTAAAAGGCCTGGATGAGGAGGAGGCTCTGTGGGGGTCAGACCAGGCTCTGAGGTCAGTAGAGCTTACACGGTGCCACGGGCGGGTTGCAGAGAAGGGGCAGGAGCAAAGATGGCTGGGACTCAGGGAGAATCAACGTTGCTTCCACCCAAGTATACCAGCATGACAAGTGTGGAGATCATGTATAATTTATCCCTGAACGAGCAACATTGTTTGTCTTCCACTTAAAATACCTCTGTCAGGATGCAAGCTGTTGGCTTGCTCATTTGCTATGTTTTTACCCCAAACACCCGATGAAGGAAACACACTTGGAGTCTGCCTGTGCATTTCGGCTCTGGCAGGGTCTGTGGGTCTCAGTGCGTGCAGACGTGCAGGAACCCCCTGCTCACGGAGGAGCACCCACAATCTTTATGGAGGGCCGACTGTGCATGCCTGGCACCCCCAAATGCTGCAGGGAGATGAGGGGAGGCCTGGAGCTTACACACACACACACCAGTGCACTCACAGTACACTCATGCAAGATAAAAAGATGGCAGTGACATGGAGATGGCACACGTACGCCCCAGGCTGGGGGAGGATGTGAGGGGAGGTCGGCGGAGGTGGGCCGGGGGGAGGCGATGGGGGTGGGGTCGGGCAGTTCTGTTTTCCGGTAGCCTGGACACCGGGAACAGGTAGAATAGATGGAAACTAGAGCAGGGCAGCTCCAGAGGTCAGTGCAGGGGCAGCTAAGACCCTCCGCCCCAGGCCTGTTCCTTCAAGGGGCCTGAGCGGGCCCCGGGAGTCTTATCTGTGGCTAATTTCAGACCCTGCTGAACTGAAAACTTCCCCCGGAGAAGGCGCTCCCTGAGTCAAAAAGACAAACACCCGGCAATGGTGGGGACAGTTTCTCTGCATTGAGCCTGGATGTGGGGGTGGGGGGCCCCCTCACCGAGAAGAGAAGGAGAGAAAGAAAGGGAGAAGGATTTAAACCCAGGCCATTGGCCCTGAGTCCATCTGCTCACCACCCATGCTACAGTGGGGGCTCATTTAGTTGTCAAGTTATAAAGAGGCCAAGGCACAAGGCAACCATCCGTTAAATGCAAATAACTAGGCTGCAGTCTCCAAAGTTTTACCTTTCACAGAGATCATGAGAAAATTCTGGAAGAAAAGAAAACAATCACCAGCAACTTTCAAACCTCTAGCCACAAGTTCCTCTCTATTTCTGCATATTCCTTTGTGTCATTTGCCTGCGCTGTGCATATTTTTTGCATCACTGCAACCTCAGTACCCCATGGCACCAGAGTCTCGCCTTTCTAACCATCCCCCAGGGGACTCCTGCTGGGGCTGCTCACAGTCCTCGACGCTGCCAGGGAGCCCCTTCCCATCATCGCTCCTAAACCAGGTGCCCAGCGCGATGGAAGACGCCCCTGCCATGGGGCTTGTTATCATGGATTAAATCCCGGCCACCCATGCTGGAAAAATCCATTTTATGTCAGCTAGTAAGAAGAAAAAGCAGGGAGCGGATGTCCCTGGCCCTCTGGAGAAAGAAAGCTGCTGGGCCCCTCCTCCGAGCCCTCTGTGAGGTGGACACGTCGAGGACAGCGCAGGCCGCGACTCCTGGCCAAGAGGAGGGGCCGCACCCGGGCTGGGGCTGGGCACCCAGTGCAGACTCGGAGCCCGCCTGCCCCTGAGAGGTGGGCGCAGGGCCCTGCGGCGGGACACACCCGAGCAGCTCTGAGCTTCACGCAGAACGTGGGAAATGGGACTTCTCAAAACACTGCCCATCCTTCTGCGCCTTGGGGGTTGAGAATCTCAGGTCTCCTAAAATCCCGTCGCATTGAGGATAGACTTTTCTGTCAGACTGTTTGGCACATTAGAAAGAGGACGCTGACCCTGTCACTTGAAACGTAAAGTTTTTATAACTGGGGGGTGCTGTTTGGTGATGTTTGCTTTGTTGTGTTCGAGGCGGGAAGAGACATTTTTATTGAGGTCGCAGTTCCTATTTGCTGGTTTTCCATTTACTCTGCAAGACCTAGTTCTGTTTTGTCATTCTGAGAGCAACGCCGCTCGAATTCCATCGCTAGATTGTGAATTTCCTCAAGCAACTTCCATTAAGTTAAGATCAGAACATCAGTCGGTGGTATGAAGTATCAAAGTACAGATGGTTGAGGAAAGCCCAGTGAAAAACCCAAATCAAATGTGATTATTGATCAACACTGAACTGCTTTAATTATCTCTAGGCTAATTCCAGACAAATATCTACATATTGGCATTTTCATTACATATATACATTGACGATTTCAGCTGAGAAAATATATTGAGCAATTCAAAATGACAATCTTCGGAGAGGAGCAAATAAATAAAAATAGAACAAAAGAACAGAAAATGCAGCAAACTCTTAGAAGCCTGAGGTAGCCTGTAAAAATTAGTTAGGTAGAAACTCTTCGAATGTTTAATGTGACACAACTTTAAAAAAAACTAAAAGCAGAACATGCGTATGATAAAAACAAAAACCTCAAACTTCAAATATTGCATTAAGACCTCCATTCTCTTCCCCTCCAATTCCAGCAGCCTCTGTTGGCCCTCTACTATGGAAGAATTTTTTCCCCTGACCCTTCCCTGTTTCTTCTCACTTATATGACCTATGTTAATTTTTGCCTTGTTACATTCTGAACGCTAAGTAAAAGTGTGAGTTTCTATTCACTGACACTGAAACTGAAAATGGATAGAGAGCATTATCAGCATTCTGATGATCAAAGCACCATCTTTGGCAGCCAGTCCAGGGGCCTTCATGCACGCAGGAGATGTCAGCCCCAGGGGTCTTTCCTGTGCTCTTTGAAGGAGACTATTTCAAGCTCCACAGTCCAGTTCTCTTTCTTAACCTTATCAGTTCCTCAAAATCATAATGACCTATGCAGCTTGCTTAAGATCTGACCGTGTCTTTCTTGGTCAGCAATTTGTGTTTCCCGGAGTTTTAAACTGCCTTTAAGATGTACTGAGAGATGGCACATATGCTTCCTTTGTCATACAGTAAGCTCTCCCAGCTTCTTAATTTTATTTTTGTTGAATGGAACCCAGTTCCTTTTTGATGCCTTTCTTCTCAGATGCTTCTGACTTCCTCTTCCAACCTGAACTGATCCTCTCCTGGGGTTCTTACACACTTGACCCACCTCTTGTGCTGAGAATTCATTTCATTACACACTTGGCTTCGTTCTATTTCTTTGCTCAACCTTCTTCTCTCTTAGACTCTTTTTCTCTTTTGCTTGCTTACAGTCCCCTGTTTTTTTTTTTTTAATCAGAAAGAAAGTCATTCTCTGTGCCCTTGAACATCTGCAAATGTGCGGTTTATTTGGTACAGAGTTCTGTGAACAAAATTGTTTTTCCCCAGACACTTGGAGACAATTACATCATTGTGTCCCAGTGTATGCACCACCGATCTGATGGCACCGGTCTTTTATTTGTAACACGTCTTTTCTCTGTGGAAGCTTTTAGAACCTTCTCTTTTATTCTGGATATTCTGAAATTTCAAGACGATATCCCACTGTATATCTTTCCTCTTCCCACCCCACCCCCACACTGCTCAGTTCCCAGTGGGTCTTTCCATCCAAAGATCTGCATCTTGGCTCAGTCCTGGGAACTTTATTCTGTTATTTCTTTGGTGATTTCCTCCCTTGAAAGTTCTTTGTTCTCTCTTTCTGAGTCATCTACTAGCTGGCTACTGGTATCCCCAGATTGATTATCTATGTCGCCCAACTTTTCTCTCATATTTTTCATCTCTCTGCTTTTTGATATATAAGATAGTTCCTCAACTTTTTCACTCCTTCTACTGAATTTTTAATTGTAGCTACTGTATTTTCAATTTCCATGAAATATTTCTCGTCCTATTCTTCTTTTTCATAGCAGATGCTTCTTATTTTAGGGATATATGACTATCTTCTCAGCTCTCTCTAAAGGTTTTTTTCAGATTTCATTTTTTTTCTTTTGTTCCAATCTCCTAGCTGTTGTCTCCATCCCCCTTGGTTCTCTCCTTTCACGCCATCCCTCTCTCAGTGCCCAGTGGTCCCAGCTCTATCGTGAGCTCCACTCTGGCTGGGCACCAGGACTCTAAGACTCTTACCAGCAGCACTGCCCACTCACAGGACCTAGTCCTGGCCTGGCCAGGCCTGGAATCAAGGAGGGTACATCGATATGGAAGAGGGGGTGAAGGTCTGGCCCTGGGTTCAGTTGCAAAGCGCCTTTGCTTTCAAAACCCTGCAAATGGGCTAAGGCTCCCCCGAGATGGAAATCATTGTTCTGATCCCCCTAGAGCCTGGAGCTAGGGAGGTTAACGCAAAGGCCCCAGGAACCAAGTTACCGGTCAGCAGTGTGCAGCCTGAGGGCCTGCGGCGCTCGCTGGCAGCATCACCCCTTCTCTCCCCCATCCATCACCCTGCCCTTCCCGCACCCCACCCCACAGTCCACTCTATGTTAGAAATGCATGGAATGTGAAATCGCCTAGTCTGAGAGGATGGAAGATGGAATGTGTTCGCCGCAGCCAGGGACAGCAATGAATTTTACAAATAGCTTTCTAGAAGTCCTCATTCAAGTTCACAAATCAGACCCATAACAACCCCAATTCTACATCCCCGCAGATGGGAGATAGCGCTTCTCATTTCATTTAAGACCATTTGTCTTGGGCTTATCCTTGTGCACGCCATGCGGGAGGCTTTGACTGCTCCTGGATTTCCCAAGTTGCCTCAACTCATCACATGTGTCCATTTCGAGAGACACCCAAGTTTTCCTGTTGGAAAGCCAGAATCATGGGGTGTCAGAGCCAGAAAGGACAGAGCAATCAGTGAGCTCAACTCTTCACTCAAAACACATGAGAATCAAGGTCCAGTCTCGTCCAAGGTCATAGCTAGTTGAGTTTTTCTACCATTGAAACCAGACACGAGGCTGAGTGTCACAGCTGCAGGAACAGTGTGGCGTGCAGAATACAAAGGCATCAGGTTTCCCAGCTCTTCAAACTCATAGCAGAGACAATTTTCTAAAAATGAAGGCTTTCAATTGCAGAAGACAGGCTTTTCGAAAAAAATTTATTTCTGAAGCTCTAAAAGCTTGGCTTTTAATATCAAGAAATAAAACCATGAAGTCTATGAAGTTTAGATCGTAAGCAGCTGAGATGGGGAGGATGTGCGAGGGATTAAAGAGCTGGTTTTCCCTCCCAATAGGAGATAAAGTCAGTTGGCTCAGTGGGAGGAGAGGAGAGAAATTGGGAGATGATAATAGTAGAGACAATCACTGGTCTGGTGTCAGTCTTCTAAAAGGGGCTTCATGTCCCACTTTTCTTGGAGGAGAAGTTCAAAACCCTAACTAAATGGGTGGGGTCCCAGAACAGAAGAGACCTGTGCTGTGGGAGAGGGGCTGCAGGCCTGTTAGAGAGCTCTGGTGTCCCGAGTCCAGCCAGGTGCAGGGGCTGGAAGGTGGACAGGGCTGAAGGGTGCCTAGGAAGGGGAGTCTTGAGCAGGAGCTGGGCATTCAGCCGTGCGCCCTCCCCCTCATCTGCTGTGCCTCTTGAGTCAGACAGATCTGAACTCATTCTCCATCAGTCTCCTCCAAATCCTTTTGGAGGGACTGGGGTGCAGAAACGGGGGTGCCTCAGTTTCTTCACCTGACAAATGGAGATAATAATAGTGTTTAGCTTACTGGGTAGTCATGAGGATTAAGTGAGATGAGGCATGGAAAGTCTTTAGCATGGAGTCTGGCACAGAGAAACTGACCAAAAAATAGCAACTTCTATTATCATTGCTAACAGTGACGTACTGGCTTTGAAATCAACTCACTCAAACAAGCAGCAGCCATGGCACTCGTGTGCAGGCTAATTAAAACATCTAATTCATCACCACCTTTTCAGTGATTTGCCACTTAAAACCAGGGCATGAGTGCCTGTGAGGTTTATAATCATATTCTGTGAAATCTCAGAATAGTTCTCTCAAGTTCACAGGCCAAGAGGTGAAACACATTTTGTGACAACTTCACCCCTCTCTGCAGAGGGAAAGCTGTGGTGTAGACTCCTGCCTCCATGTGAGATTGACAAATCCAGAGAGGAACCATGGGTGGCCCTGAGAAAAAAAATGCCCTTCTAATTGCTAGTAAATTGAGTGCAAGGCTGCGCCCATCTTCGAGGCCTGTGTGCGTGGGTGTCTCTGTGTCCCCTCCTCTTTCCTGCAGCCCCAGCCTTCTAAGGAGCATCAAACAGCACAGAAGTCACCGACCTACAGGGCACAACCCCACTGCACTAGAGAAGCTAAGAGTACGGCCTGAACAGCTGTCCTCCTGCCTGGTGGGACAAGGCACCTCAAAAACGCAATGCTGCTATCCTAGATGTGAGAAACCACACCATAAAGGACCCACAGGATGGACTGTATCTTTTGCTGGTCTTAGAGGGAGTGTCATGCACAACCCAGGGGCTATGGATACTAGAGGGGCAGAGGTAGGACCTTCCTGGGACAGTGCAGCCATCCTGGTGCCACAGTCTGCCCATCTTTGCCGCCTGCTCCCCGAGCACTTGCTGTTGCAGGAAGGGTCTTCCCTCTGGACCTGGTCCTTGGGCCTGTCTGCCTCCCTCAGTTCTTCCCTCCCTTTGTTCCTTCTGGAAGTTTCCCTCAGGGTTTCCTTTCCTGCAGTCAAAACCTCTTCAGCCGCAGTTAGCATTAAATTTGCAGTGAGCAATAGGTACTACAAAGGGTAGCTTAAACAAATTGTTGGTGTTTGCTGTCTCCTTCATGTAAAAGAAGTCCAGAGACAAACATTTCAGAGCTGGCCTGGTGTCTCTGCTAATCTGCCACAGTCTGTAGCTCATCCCAGCTCATCATTCTATCATCTCCTGGGTGTGGCTGTTGGGTTCTTGGTCCAAGATGGATCTGGAGATCCGGCCAAAATATCCACCTTTCAGGCAGCTATATGGAGTAGGGAAGGAGGAGGGCATGCTCCCTTTTCTTGAAGGTAGCTTTCTGGAAATATCACATAACTCTGCTGCTTTATCTGATTGGTCAGAATTCAGTTCCAAGGCCAACCTAGCTATAAGAAAGGCTTTGAATATAATCTTTTATCTGAATGATAAATTTGAGGTTTTGCTTTTAAAGGAGGGAAGGATGGATAGTGGAAGGCAATTACCATTTCCCCCCATATGTAAATATTTTATTTTGGAAAGCAAAGGGAAACATACACAGATACTATTGCTCCCTCACTGCATTTCCACTCCCTATATCTGAGGCTTTCTCGCAGCATCTAATACTATTCCAGTGTGTTCCAGCTTCTGATGTTACTGTCTTCAGCCAGTTTAATTGTTTTCCCTTTCACAGTAATATGGTTTTTATCTCTGGTTACTTTTAGACTTTTCTCATTGTTTTTAATGTTCTACAGTTTTATCATCATTTGCTCAGTCTTGTGTCTGCTTTCATTATCTTGCTTGGGACTTGTTATACTTCATCAAGCTGAAGACTAAAGTCTTTCTTCAATCATGGAAAATTCTCAGCCATTATCTCTTCAAACATTGCCTCTCTTTCATTCTCATTATTTTCACTTTCTGGAATTCCGATTAGACATATATTGGATCTTCCCATTCTGCCATATCTTAGCTGCTGTTCCGCATTTTCCTTCTCATTATCTTTTTATGCTGCTCTCTGGACGATTTCCCCAACTGCTTTCCAAGTCACTAAGTCTGCCTCAGTTGTCTGACTTATATTTTGAATTTTTAATTATAACAACAAATCTTTTTTCTAAACATTTGGCTTGGCTCTTCTTTTAGAGCATTTAATTCTTTCAGGATGATTTCTACTCTAATCTCTTTAAATATTTTAAACACACTTAAAAAGCTTTATTTTAGGTGAAGTTACATAAGCCCATAATTTAAAGAGTCTAATAATTCAGGCTCTTTTTAATGAAAAATAGGTCTCTTCCCTAGAGATAATCTCTTTCCACACTTTTAGTTTATTATTTTGGCATTTGCCTAAATTACATTCTATTTCTTTTTTATTGTTAGGTATTATCTATTAACTTCCCAGTATGGAAGATGAAAATTTAGTCCTCTTTTGCATACTTCTCCCACAAAACAGATACCTTCCTGTCTATCCTCCCCCCAGTAAACTGTATCGCATTTTCACTATCTCAACATTTAATGCTTACGTTGTTAGGCTTTATAAATGTTATTCTTGGCTAAGCCATCAAGTGCATTGTGATTCCTATTCTTTTCTTGAACTTCTTTTTAACTTGAGATAATTTCTGTTGATGGGCAAATAAACCCCTCTGCAAAGGATGAAGAAAAGTTCTGCAGGTGGGCTGGGGCCAGACTTCTCCCCAGTCTGAGGGGGTATGCAAGGGGTTCTCCTGCCATCTTTTGGGGTCTGGTGGGAGGATGTCTTCTCACGTAGGGATGACTTGGAGTGAGAATGAGAGAAGGTTGCATAGATGTCTCATAGGTCAAATGCTGGGGTGGGGTGTGGGGGGGTGTCACTGGGGCCATAAAATTACTGATCAACATTTTTTGGAAGTATCTCTTTAAAAAGTTGTCACCTGATGGCTGAAGGATGCACTGACTGGGAAGTAGATTGGCGAATGATGGTGCATACATATGGTAAAATATTGTGCTGCTTCAAAAAGGAATGAAGTTGTAAAGCATGCAACGATGTGAATGAAGCTGTGGGGCATTTGGTGAAGCAAAATAAGCCAGAAATGAAAGAACGATTTTTGTATGGTCTCCTTTGGAAAATGCTTTTTAAAAAGTAGGGGCCTAGATTGTAAGCTCTTATAGCAGACACATTTAGTGTGAAGTGGTAATTATTATTATTGGATTTGGAGAGGCTGTTTTATATATCTATACCTGGTATTTAGAGAGAAGAATGTAGCCAGTCAGGTTGGGATTAAGGTAATTCAGAACACAGGGGTAAAGAAGACATTGTCTGTATTTTAGAACCTCATCTACTCTTTGAGATCAAAGAAGAAAGGTTTAGTCTGGATTGCTCATTTAAACAACTGAAACACAGGGAGCCCAGAATAAAAATGAGGGCCTTTAATCCTGTATAGTTTAATGTAGTACCTGGATGTATACTAGAATATAGTAAACAGATAATCAAAAGATACTGGCAAAGTGTCTTGAGGGATAGGAGAAAAATTATGGAACTATTAGACTTTACCATCAGGGAATCTCCTGATACTGTGTTAAACATTGGGGACACCCAAATCAATACGCCAAGCCCTTGATCTTGAGGCTTACTCTTGTGAAGCTTATGTGGCAGAGAAGCCTAGCCTACCTATAGGCATGCCTTAGAGTTACTTCTGGAGGACCTCTTTTGTTGCTCAGATATGACCTCACTCTCTCTAGGCCCATCCCTGTAAGTGAAATCATTGCTCTCCCCACTACGTGGGACATGACGTCCAGGGATGAAAGTCTCCCTGGTGGCGTGGGAGATGATTCCCAGGGATAAGTCCGGCCCTAGCACTGTGGGATCAACAATTCCATCCTGAACCAAAAGGGGAAAAATGTGTAACTAATAAAGTATCAATGGCTGAGAGAGTTCAAATAGAGTCGAGAGGCTACTCTGGAGGTTGCTCTTATGCAAGCTTTAGTTAGACCTTGCTACCTATCATAACCTGCCAATCCCCAACCAAAACCATTCCAACCAAACATAAAGAAAACCTAGGGCAATATTCTACAAAGGTTTCATGCATTAGGGTACCTTTCCAGAAACCTACAACCTCCAGATGGGTGCCTGGATCAGATAAGCCCTAAAACCTAGAGGGCCCAGTCTCTCTAGAACATCAGCTAGTTCCATTTCCCTACCCCATATTATTGACAGCCCCTTCCAACATGAAAGAGTTAGAATGGTCATAGCCCAAATACCACTAGAGAGAGGGATGGAAAGATCACAGGTGGTCGTGGAGTTAAACAGAGAAGGTAGGGTTTAACAAACGAATATGATTACTAAATCATTAAATTGATATCTCTTTTAGTTTCCAGTTATCTTAGAGCAGCTAGAAGGAAATACCTAAAATCGTGGAACTGTATCCCATCAATCTTTGAAATCTGTTCTACAACTAATTGTTGTGCTTTGAAATGTATTACTTTTTTGTATATATGTTGTTTATCACAAAAAAGAAAAATTAAGTCGATTCTAATGGTAGAAGATACTTAAGCCCTGTAGCCTCCTACATTCTGGAGTAGCTAGAAGGAAAAATCTGAGCTGATGGTATGGTAGCCCACGACAAACTCTGGGATCTGTCCTGTAACTACTTGTTGAAGAGTGCTCTGAAAAGTATTGCTTTTTTCTTTCTTTGCTTTGTATATATTGTCATATTATACATTAAAAGAAGTTAAAAAAAAAAGTTGTCACCTGAAAGTGTGATTGCGGAGAATGTAAGGCCAGAGAAAAAGAGAACTGTATGCACACGCACACACACACACACGCACACAAGCATGCATACACGCACACACATGTGCACACACATGCACACACGTGCACACACACATGCACACATCGCCCTCTGAAATAACTTTAGAAGCTGGAAGGAAGCATGCTGCCTGCTGGGGCTTTGCCACTGGGCTTCTGATTTTACATTGTACTTCCTAGAGTTCAGCTCTTTTGAGCAGAGGCAAGAACTTGAAACGTGCTAGACAGGACTTTGGGAGCACCTTCCTCCTTGGCTCTTTCCCTGCTGAGGATCAGTCAAGGTCAAAGCTACTAACCACCAAAGGCAAAAGAGCAAGTGGTGGGCTTCCCAAAGCAGGAAGTCCTGACCACAGGCAGGGTCAGGTTGCTGAGACTTGGCTTTGCTACTGCTGTACGGCCTCAGGTTGGCCACCCATCCGCTCAGAACCCTAGGCTGTCCATCTCTTAAGTGAGCCCTATTTGCAGGAGTGTCATATTGATCAAGAGAAATAACATCAGCAGAAAATTAAAAAGCCTTATATGTTTATAGCGGTTCTCTGGTTGGCTGGGTGGGTGGCCCTTATCAAGGCGGAAAGAGAGAAGGCATCAGAACAAAGCCACACCCACAAGCTCACCCCACTTGACCCCGTAACAAAGGAGACCAAAATCTCTGTTGCTGAAACAGGACAGTGACTAACTGGCCCTGAACAGTGTTCCTGTGAATGCTTTCAAAGATGGATGGAAACTATGGGGTAAATCTGGGAGTTCCCCAGCTTAGACCCTGTGACTGGGGGTGAATCGAAGTTTTGAGAGAGAGAGAGAATGTCATGGAGAGGCTTGGTGGCCCAGCACCAGGGTTCTTCCTTCCTCCTGTCCTCCAGCAATCCTGCAATCACCCATTGTGTGGCCTGATCAGTCACTGCTGGATGACTCACCCCCAGTGAGGCTATGTAAGCTCCTTGTGCACAGGGATTGGCCTCGCCTTTCCCATGAACCGAGTTGGAGCATCAGAGTTGGAGCAACCTGGCAAAGGGTGGAAACCATCCTATAGATGCTGGTACAACCAAACGTACTCTGTACCAACCCTCTAGCTGATGGCCTCGTGACACTCTCGCAATTCAGAGACCCTGGCTGTGCCCAGACAGAACTCACGAGCCCTACGTCGGTCTGCAGCCACAGACTGCATCCTTCTAACAACGAGCAGATCAACGGCAGCCAAGTGAGGGCCAGCTGTGTGTGTGCGTGTGTGCAGGTGTGAGAAGTGGGCGCCCTGCCTGCTGCAGGACTGCTGGGTCCTGTCACACGGACGATGGGCTCCATCCAGCCCTAACTGAATTGAGGAACCCCTGCCATCAGCAGCAGCCCTTGGCTGTGGCAGACACTGACCTCTGACCTCTAGGTGTAGACTGTGCTGGTCCAAGCAGCTGCTGGTATGCAGTTTACACGTTAAAGCCGAGCAGCATCTTCATGGGGGCTACTGGGAAAAAAGAATAAGTATTCACAGGCAGTAGCAGCCTGTGCTGGACACTTATCCAGGATGGTTGAGGGAGGCAGTGTTCTAGATACCTGAGCCATCTACTTCACAGATACTCCCAGACAGTTTATCAAGTTCTGAAGAGAGAAAATAAACAACACTTAGCCCAGAACTAAATTGAATATGATTGAATCTTTCTCTGGGCTGAGAAACCCTGCCAAGCTCTATTATCAACTTAGGACCAGCGTTAACGATGTTGGATTTAGTTGGAAAAGAAGGCAGGAAATAAATCCTCCAGTTATTTAGGTTTTATGGCCCAAGAGGGGTTTCTAATCCTTTATTTCAGACTTGGCATTCTTCTTTCTTGTTCTGCTGGTCCCTGATCCTCTTTTCAGTCTGGAGGCCTTGAACCTGACCCCACGCTGGGCCCCGTTCCATGGGAGAAGGCGTCGGAACAGTCCGGCTCTCAGCGAGGACTGGGCATCCAGGCCCCTTGGGCAGCCCCAGCCTGGGTGGTGGTTTATCTTTTAAAGGAAGAACCTCCAGGCCTTTCACAGAGACATGGGAGCTTGGCCTCCAGGGGTCTTCGGGGTCATCGAGGCCAGCAGACTCAGTGCCCAAATCTGCTTTGCAACCAAGAGCTAAGGCAGGAGGCCCCGCTGCAAGCAATCCTGACAATTAAAAACTTGGTCCTGCAAAGCAGATGTGTGGGAGAGGGTTATTTACACTATAAAATAATTCTTCTTAGCCAGAGGTTTGATCCCAAAGACTCCCTGTGTGCCTGCCGTGTGCAGGGCTGGGGACGCAGCTGCGCTCTCACCAGCCACGGTGCCTCTGCTTACGGGGCTCAAGTCTAGTGGGGCCACGCACCAGTTTGGCACTTCGGGACTCCGCAGGTGGGTTCCCAGATGTCTATGAACCTGGAGGTGGGGGTGGAGCCTCGGAGCACTTCCGGGAGGGGGTCCCACGGAAGGGGGGGCTCGAGAGCCTTGAAGGCCACACCCAGGGCCCCTGACCACAGGGAAGTCCAGCTACCTCCCATGGGAGAGGCCAGGCGGGAGGGGGCCGGACAGAAGGCTGTGAAGCATTTTAGGAGACTTCTTAAGCTCTCGAGGTAGGGCCTGACGCCAGAGGCCAGTGGGGGAATCTGGTGATGAGCAAACAAGCAGCAGAAAGGAACCCGCTTTGCGCACAGGGGCTGCAGGGGATACAGGAAGACTGGGCATGCACGGGGAAGACCACTGCTGGGGCTCCAGGCTGGGCCACCCCTAGATCTGCCTCTGGGCCTGCCCTGCAGCGTTCCACCCCCACCCCCACCCCTCCAGCTTACCAGCCCTTTCTGCTGGGAACCTCCTGCAGCACAGCTCCCTCTGGGACTTTCATGGGGACTGGGAAGCAGGCAAATGAGCCCCACTAGGGCCCCAACACACAGCCCCTGACCCATAACAGCCCATTATAAAGCACATCCACTCATGACTGAGCCCATAAAGGGGCACTTAATCCCCTTTTCAATTTCAGGTGAGTTTTACAGTCCAGAGTGAGGGTGGGCTTAGCAGCCAGCTAATGGTTGCACAATCAGAGCCGGGGCCAGCTGGGAACCAGTGCACAGACCTGGGACAGTGACCAGCAAGCCGCTGCTGAGTGTGGCCAGGGCAGGGTGCTGTCAGAGAGGAGAGAGAGTAGGTTTGAATTTTGGTGTTATTAGCCACAGACCAGGGCTAAAAACAGTAGATGTGATAGTTTTTCACTTGACACCAGTTTGGGCTCTTATGGTGCCCTGCCCCTCCCCTCCCAGGACTCCCTGCTCGCTTGCCGATCCCCTCCAGACCCAGGGCCTCCGAGGCAGGGGTGGGTTCCCTCTCTCCCGGCTGGACCCTCAGTGCCCAGGGCACAGGATGTGCCTGATGAACAGTCATAAAATAATGAAGGAAGGTGTGAAATTGCACTAAGTACAAAGGCACGCAGACGGGCTGAGAGTCAGGAAACCGTATTCTAGCTGTATTTTGTCTTTTAGCTTGGGCTACGTGTTTAATTTAGAAAATGCTGACTTAAGCTAAGGCTTAAAGCTCTGACATTGTCCCTTGGATTCTTGCCTCAGACTTTGCCATCCCCAATAACCTAATGGTAAAACTGCCATTTCCCCCAGAAAACCACTGTACCCTTTTGTCCCCTTGGGCTCCACAGACTCAACCTGCTCTGCAGGGCTTCTTGGCTCGCTCATTGTCTGTTTCTGAAGACCCCGCCTCTGCCTGGCCCCCGAGGAGAAGTGTGCTCAGGCCAGGCTGTGTCCTGGGCCCCCCCCCGAGGGCACCCCACCTGCATCTTCTCCACTTCCCTCCCGCGGTCAGGTGGCCGATCAGCCGACCCGGCAGGGACTGCCCTCACGTCGGTGGCATCAGCTCAGCAGGGCCAAGCTTCCAGCTGAGCCAGAGCCTTCTTACATCTGCTAGGACTGCCTTCAATTCCCACAGGCACCCCTGACCCCCGGTCTCTGCAAATTACTATGGACTTAGTGACTTCAAACAACAGAAACGGATTATCTCACAGTTCTGGAAGTCAAAAGTTCAATAAGGGTCTCACTGGGCTAAAATTAAGGAGTTGGCAGACTCGGGGGCGGTGGGAGGTGGGGGGCTATCCATTTCCTTGCCTTCTGCAGTGTCTAGAGGGTGCCTGCATTCCTTGGCTTGTGGTGCCTTCCCCTGTCTTCAAAGCTGGCAGTGTAGGATCTTCAAATTTCTCCCTCTTACTCTGCTTCTGCTACCATATCTCCTCTGCCTCTCCTGCCCCCCTCCTTCACTTGCAAGGACATCTGTGATTCCATGAGACCCCCTGGGTCATCCAGTCCACTCTCCACAGCTCAAGGCCCCGACTTAACCGCACCTGCACAGTCTCCTTTGCCAGGAAGGTGACCGATCACAGGCTCCCGCGATTACCACACAGACCTTTTTGGGGGGTGAGGTGGGGGGTGGGCATCATTCTTTCCACCATTCTGCTCAATTCAACCTCTCGGCCCCAAACTTAACCAGGACAGGGTGATGAGAGGAATTACTGCTTTTCATGCCATTCTCCAAAGGATCAAAGAACAGGGCTGGACCCCGCAAGCCAAACGGCCCAGGAGGGAGGTGGAGAGGCTCTGTGGGGACGAGGAGGAGGTGCCTGGGCCGGCGGTGCCAAGGCCCCAACCCACCCAGGCCATGCCACAGCCCCCTTGGGTGCACTCAGGTGACCATGTCCGGCCCACCTGAGGCTTCGTCCCTTCCCAGGGTGTGGTCCATCCTGCCTCCTCTGTGCTGAAGGTAAGCCTGTGGCAGGTGATGGATTCACAAATGCTTTCAAAGCCATTTTTTTTTTTTAGATGAAAGAATTTTCCTGAGATGATTCTTTTTCAATGAAATGCTTTTCCTGATTACAAAATAGCACATGCTCCCCAAAGACGGTGGAAATATAAAGAAAAGCACCCAAGAGGAAATAAGTCTTCTGTGGTCCCGACACAGAGAAGGCATCCAGATAGGTTTAATTATGGAAATTCCTACGAGGGGAAATCATCGTGCACACACTGTTCTGTAACTTTTTTGCTCCAACCAATCAACATTTCCCTGGGTCACTGGATGTTCTCTCTGGAACATGATTTGTAACGATGCAGTAGGAGTCTTCCTTCTGTTCTACCAAAGATGACAATCTCTGATGGCTTTTCTCACGAACATGAGCAATTTTCTCGCACCTTTATGGCTGCCTCCTTGGATAGATTCTTGGCAGTGGAAAAGCTGGGTCAAAAGAGACACAGTAGACTAAACTAGAAGGCAGGGACTGTGCCTATCTTTCTCACCAGGTATGTGCATTGCAAAATATAATGGATATTAAGCACCCAAGAAATTTTTGACGACCGACTAGGGGTCAGAATGAATGTCATGATGAATGTTAAAAATAGTTGAGGGAAAGAAGCCAGATACAAAAGGAAAATATACTACATGATCCATTTATGAGAAGTTTTAGGACAAGAAAAACTATAATGATAGAAATCAGATTAACAGTAGTCCTTGGCTGGCAGGGAGAGGAGGGGGGCAACCGACTGGAAAGGACCAAGAGGGAACTTTTTGGGGTGATGGGAATTGTTCTCGTTTGCTAGCTGCCGGAATGCAATATACCAGAAATGGAGTGGCTTTTAAAAAGGGGAATTTAGTAAATTACAAGTTTACAGTTCTAAGACCATGAAAATATCCCAATTAAAGCAAGTCTATAAAAATGTTCAAATAAAGGCACCAAGAGGTTACCTTCACTCAAGAAAGGCTGATGCAGTTCAGGGTTTCTCTCTCAACTGGAAAGGCATGTGGCGAACACGGTGACCTCTGCTAGTTTTCTCTCCAAGCTTCTTGTCTCATGAAGCTCCCCTGGGGGCATTTTCGTTCCTTATCTCCAAAGGTCTTTGGCAGCCTGGGCTCTCTGCTTTGTGACTCTCGTCATTCTGAAGCTCTCTCCAAAATGCTTCCTTTTTTAAAGGATTCCAATAAACTAATCCAGACCCAACTGGAAGGGGTAGAGTCGTATCTCCCTCTAATGAAAGGCTAATACCCACAGCTGGGCGAGTCATATCTCTGCCGAGATAACCTAATCAAGTTTCCGATCAATATTATTGAACAGGGATTAAAAGAAACAGTTGCTCTCACAAGATTGATCAGGACTAAAACATGGCTTTTCCAAGGTTCATAAATCCTTTCAAACCAGCACAGGAATGTTCTATATCTTGACAGGTATGGTGGTTACACAGGTGTGATGCATTTGTCAAAACTCACGGAACTTACTTTCTTGTTATTGGCAGTAACAATAGTGTTTGGATTCTTAGGGATTTCCCAGAACAGTCGAATGAATAAAAATCCTTCCTGCATTCTGCCTTTTAAAGCATTCCCTCTACTATTCTTTCTCATTCTTCCTTCAACACAATCTCTTTAGTGCTATTAAAACTCTTATCTGGTGATTGTATAAAGATATAACTTTTACAATGTGAC
>PVIY010041910.1:0-21311 GCA_004026745.1 Myrmecophaga tridactyla | reverse complement strand
GCAGTGTGGACAACCAAAGCTATAGGCTGAGCCCCCAGTCTTGGGGTTTGTTCATATGAAACTTAACCCCACAAAGGATAGGTCAAGTCTACTTAAAATTTAGGCCTAAGAGTCACCCCCAAGAGAGCCTCTTTTGTTGCTCAGATGTGGCCTCTCTCTCCAGCCAACACAACAAGCAAACTCACCACCCTCCCCCTCTATGCGTGGGACATGACTCCCAGGGGTATGGACCTTCCTGGCAACGTGGGACAGAGATCCTGGAATGAGCTGAGACTCAGCATCAAGGGATTGAGAAAAACCCTAGAATGAGCTGAGAATTAACATCAAGGGATTGAGAGAACCTTCTCGACCAAAAGGGGGAAGAGTGAAATGAGACAGTGTCAATGGCTGAGAGATTCCAAACAGAGTCGAGAGGTTATCCTGGAGGTTATTCTTACGCATTAAGTAGATATCACATTGTTGTTCAAGATGTAGTGGAGAGGCTGGAGGGAACTGCCTGAAAATGTAGAGCTGTGTTCCAGTAGCCATGTTTCTTGACGATGACTGAACAATGATATAGCTTTAACAATGTGACTGTGATTGTGAAAACCTTGTGTCTGATGCTCGTTTTATCTACCATATCAACAGATGAGTAGAACATATGGAATAAAAATAAATAATAGGGGGAACAAATGTTAAAATAAATTTAGTTTGAAATGCTAGTGATCAATGAAAGGGAGAAGTAAGAGGTCTGGTGTGTATGGTTTTTTCTCTGTTTTCGATTTATTTTTCTGTTGTCTTTTTGTTTCTTTTTCTGAATTGATGCAAATGTTCTAAGAAATGATCATGATGATGAATCTGGAGCTATGTGATGATATTGTGAATTACTGATTATATAAGTAGAATGGAATGATTACATATTGGGAATGTTTGTGTTTCTTTCCTGTAATTTTTTTCTTTTTTAAAATTAATTAAAAAATTAAAAAAATAAATTTAGTTTGAAATGCTAGTGATAAATTAAAGCAAGGGGTAAGGAGTATGGTATGTATAATCTTTTTTTTCTGTTATCATTTTATTTCTTTTTCTGTTGTCTTTTTATTTCTTTTTCTAAATCGATGCAAATGTTCTAAGAAATGATGAATATGCAAACTATGTGATGATATTGAGAATTGTTGATTGTATATGTAGAATGGAATGATATGTTAATCATCCATTCTGTTTGTTTGTTGTTAATTTTTTTAACTAATAAATTTTTAAAATGTGAAAAAAAAAATTAATATCCTGCATGATTTCACTAATATATACCTGGTAAAGGTAAACTCAGAGTCTTGTAATGTAGACTATAGGTGATCTAGATACAGAGAAGCTAGAGGTGGGTGAATGGTTATCTAATGAGTTTGAACATAGATATATGGGAACGGATAGAAGTGATGATAGTTCATTAGTGGGTATATAAGTAATATTGCTATATTGAAGGTGAATATGATTGAAAGGTGTTATATAGAGCCATGTATCTCACTGATTAATACTACAAATATAAGTAAGTTCTTGCATGAACTACTTCAAATGTATGAACTTGTACATAGAGTCAATAATAGAGGGGTAAAAGGGGAAACTACTATTGCATGACGTGGCCTATATTTAACAGAAAGTCATCACAAGACCACAGCAATACTAGGGGTAAATAATTGGGGGGGAGGGATGGGTAGGACAAGAGTTAAGGGCAGTTTAGGATTTTCTCCTTGGTGTGGGTGTGTTTATCTGTTATTTTTCTCTATGGAGCAATGAGAATAGTCTAAAATTTAAAATGGTAATGATTATACAACTGAGGATATTGTGAGACATGGAGTGTTTAATTTGGACATTATCTGTGATGCCGAATAGATGGAGGAGACTAAAGGGTACAATGACTGAGAAGCAGAAAGGCAAACTGTGGTGTGTGCATACAATGGAATATTGTGTGGCTACAGAAAGGAATGAGGTCATGAAGCATGCAAAGAGGTGAATGAACCTCGAGACATTATGCTGCGCAAAGTAAGCCAGAAACAAAAGAGCAAATATTGTATGAACTCTTTTAGAGAAAACATATAGGAAAATTGGGGTCTAGATTGTAAGCTCTTATAGCAATCACATTAATCCTGAACTTTAAGTGTTTCTTCAAGATTCTGAGATGCTGTGCCATATATATATAATACGGCATTTCCCTGGAACTGTGGGTACCTGTGTAACACCTAAGACTCAGAGGTGGACCAATGCAGCTCTGAAAGCCAGCATTGCTATATACAACAATTGTTAAAGAAACCAAAAAAGAGATCAGGCTTCAGTTAGAGATAAGAAAGAAGCTGATCTGATTGGGACTAAGGTAAATCAGAATATAGGATAAAGGATGACAGTAACTATATTTTTAGAACTTCACTTACTGTATGAGACCAATGGAATAAAACTTTATTTTGTCCAAAACCTAAATTTAATCTTCTGTAGCACAGAATCTAACTCAACCTGCCTGGATAGTACATTTAAACAACCCAAACACATGGAGCCCAGAATGGGAACAAGGGCTTATAATGCTGTATAGCTTAATGTAATACCCAGATATATCCCAGAGTATGTTGGGCCGATCATTAAAAATATTGGCAAAGTCTCTTGAGGGACTGGAGAAAAAATATGAAACTATTAAAATTCCCCATCTGGGAAACTCCTGATCCTTTCAAACACTAGGCACTTCCAAATTAATACGCCAATCCCCTGAGGCTTGCTCTTGTGAGACTTATTTCTATAGAGAAGAAGCTAAGCCTGCCTATAATCACGCCTAAAAGTTACTTCCAAAGAACCACTTTTGTTGCTCAGATGTGGTCTCTCTCTCTCTGTCTCTGTCTCTCTCTCTCTCTCAGCCAAACTCTGCAAGTAAAATCATTAATTCTCTTAAAAGCAAAGAATTGTCAACTTAAAATGGTTAAAATTATTTTCATGTTATATATATATTTTACCATAATTAAAAATAAAAATTTTTTTCTTTAAAAAAAATCGTTACTCTCCCCCAACATGGGACAGGACGTCCAGGGGTGTGAGTCTTCCTGGCAATGTGAAATATGACTCCCAAGGATGTCATATTTCCTTGGGAGTCATATTTGGACCATGGGATCAACAATGCCTTCCTGGCCCAAAGGGTAAAAATAAATGTAACAAAGTAAGATATCAATGACTACAAGAGTTCAAATAGGGTCAAGAGGCTATTCTGGAGGCTACTTTGATGCAAGCTTCAGCTAGATATTACTAACAGCCGTGGTTTGCCAAACCCTAACCAGTATCATTCCTGTTAACCTGAGAGAACACCTAGGACTCTATCTGAGATCCTGCAAAAATTAACTATTTGTTAAAATGTACTTTAAAATTTATTGCTTTTTTGTATATATGTTACATTTCACAATAAAATGTTATTTAAAAATGATTGTTATAATTAGCAAAAGTTGGAACACAGTCCAAATATCCATGATGTAATGGGTCAAAAAATGACAATATGTCCACCATTTGGAATAACATCCGCCTATTAAAATGATGAGGTGGACTTTTATTTATGGACCTGGATTAACATTCATATATTATAGAATGGCCTTTGAACTAGCAGATCTAAATTCTCCCTTGATCACAGCAAGATTCAAATGGATTGATTACTCTTAACCCCACACCTTTTTTAAAAAAGTTTATTTAATTGTTGTGGTAATTAAAAAAGGAAGAAATAGAGAAGTAGCACAAATTTTCCTTCCTCTAATCTTACTGTTTGGGTAGTCTTCCTTGGGTCAAATTCAGATGTATGGATGTGATGTTAATTATCCCTGCTTGGGCCATGTGCTGGCTATACTCTCTCCATTTTTCAAATGTTTGATTAGTATTGGAAAGTTATTCTTTGGCATTGTATTGGGTCTCAAAGAATCATCTGTATATTTTAAGGAATAGACTTGTGATTGTGAAGGCTGACTAGTTTGAGATTGTAGTGCACATTGGTGGGCTGGAAATTCTGATAAGAGAAATGTTGTAGTCTTTTGTCTCAAATTTGAAATCCATAGGGGAAGCCTGCAGGCTGGAAATTCTAGTAAGAGTTAATGTTGAAGTCTTGAGTCTAAAATCCAAAGGGGAGGCCAGTAGGCTGGAAACTCTAAAGGGAATTGATGTTGTACATTTAAAGCAGAATTTCTTCTCTTGGGCAAAGAGTTAGTTCTTTGCTATTAAGGCCTCCAACTGATTAGTTAGGGCCTACTCATGTCATTGTGAGTAATCTCTTTCATTTTAAGTCAGCTGGTTGCAGATGATAATCACAGTAACATCTAGGCCAAGTATGACCAAACAACTAGACACTATAATTTAGTTAAATTGACACATAAAATTAACCATTATAGGTACTAAACATTATAAGCCCTTTTTGTGTAAGAACATATGTGTGAGAGAAGCAAGAGTAAAATTATTTATTATTTACAATCCTTACTTCTGCCATTAAGAGAAGTGGATCCTGAAAACAGCCTTTTATTTCCTGAGCAGGGTGATAGGTGAGGGTGCAAATTAGAAAAAGTGAGAGGAGAAAAACTGTTTTTCAGGAGAAAAGAAAGAGATGTCAGAAGCAGAAAAAGTAGAGCTTATAAGTTGTTTAAAGAGGTGAGGGAGGGAATAATTTTGCCCTGTGAGCTTCAGGGTAATCTCCAGATTGCCTCAAACCCTTCGGTAAATCTGCGTTATTTGGTAATTCTTTTTGGTGTTAGCTTGTGTTTCTCTAGGGGATGATTCTGTAGGATGTTGAGATACACTGAAGGCACACCCCAGGCCAAGAAGTGGGGTAGTCAAAGGAAGCCCAGTCACTTGGGAGTGAGCCTGACATTATCTTGCTAACTTATCAAAAGCCATGAAAAATTAAGCAAACTGAATAGGGAGGAATGAGGAGAAATTTTTCTCTCTTGCTGTCACGTGGTTGTGGTGACAGGTTTTCTCCCTTATCATCACAAAGTTGTAGTGACTGAAAGTCAATTCCACCATCTATCTTCTGCTTGACCATCCTGGAATGAGGTGGCATTCAGTTGGTAGCAGCAAAGTGGTGTACATGAGCAGATTCTCATGACACCTCACTGCCATTTTTTTTTAAAACCAAAAGGCAGAGCAGATGATGGGATCATCTTCTTATGGTTCCCCGGGGTGCTGTTGATGAAGAGTTTGTACTTCTGTATAAAACTGTCTTTGCAGAAACCTATTTCTCTGAATTAGTTGGGAAGGCAGAGCCAAGCGTCTTCAATGGCAATGTTGAGATGAAAGAGTTCATGGGGTCCAAATTGTTTTTTTCTCCATTGCTAAACTTTTACCCTAGAGTCTCTCAAAGTTTTTAACTTTTACAAGATAATTATTTTCACAGTCAAAAAGGTACAGTTTCCCTTACTGAAAAACTTCCTGATGTAAAAAACATAGGATCTTCTCACAAATTATTTAACTAACTCTACTTCTCCATCCAAACTGATTCTGCTGGGCAGCCCAGGTAGGAAACTGAAAACCACGGCCTCATTCCCAGGTACACTGCTGTAAAATAATTAAATCAGATGTTAATGTGGTGAATCCATTTAAACAGATAAAGCCCTTAAAAGAAAATGCCTGTGCCTTTAGAATAGAAGGCAGATTTCTGACCCATACCCTGATTAAATAAAGGATTTGGTGAGGGTGAATAATGTCAGTTGAAACTTAGTGGCATAAATCAATGTACTAGTTCCCTGCCTTTTAAATCCATATTAATAGCAATTACAATTTCCAAACATGACCTCAATAATTCTGTTGAGTGAAAGATAAAGCCCCACATTTTGAAATATACCAAAGTAACATTTTATTTTCAGACACTATAAGTGTGCTTTATTCCCAAAAGTTGATCATATAAGGATTACTGGAAATTTGGAGGCAGAACTAGGAGCCAAGCTATAGAGCCTCAAGGCCTGAGCCCATACTGGAGCCAGTTTCATCTACTGCTATTCCACAGGCCAGGAGGAATGGAGCAAAGGACTGGCCTTAGTTTATGAAGCTGTCAGTTGCACCTCGTGGCTAGAAAATGTACCTCTTTCTTCAGATTAGTCCCATAGCTCAGGTGTATTGCATAATGGCCAAGAAAGTTTGTTCCAAATCAATATTCATAGCAAAGGTTATGAGGCTTGTGCCCTTTCTGCAAGCAACAATTCACATTTTCAATGCCTAAAATGAGCTTATTAGTAAATGAACGTAATCTCCAAGAAGTTTAAAATGTACAAATAAACAAGGAAGGAGGGGAGAAAGAGGGCTGGAGCACAAGGATGTCCTACTAACATGCCAGAAAAAGGTGACATCAACTTAAAATCATTGTTTCATGCTGGTCCAAGGCCATTGTAGAACTAAGTTCTGTGAATCAACACAAAGAGACTATAGAATCGGACACTTAATGAGTTCACATAATAAATGACTCGTCCTTGCTGCCTAAAGCACCACTCTTGATTGAAGGGCAACATGAACTCTGCTCCCATCCTGCCAGCTGTGGGAGCTGAGATTGATGTGCAGAGTGGGAAAATGAACCCTGAGCTTCAGGAGTAGTTTGAGGTCAAATCAGAATTTGTTTCTGCCCTGCCTTTCAAAGCTTTGTTTTCTTACGAGCTATCCATACTAACAACTCAGCATTACTGGGCCAGGAGGGGCTAGGGGAAAGTTCACTTTTCAGGAGATGCAGTTTGGGATGAACATTCCTTAGAAATGAGGAGTGCTAAGGCATTTTCCTGAAAAGATTAATTAGAGTTCGAAATTCAGTTTTACAGTTGACCAGGCCACTCTACCTCTACCTCACCAAACCCCAACCCACCTTGTTGATTGCTTTAATCAAAATAAATAATAAATATATAAAGCTCAGTAGTGATTTTATTCACAGAATAACTGCCACCCATTCCAAAGCCCAGGCCAATATAAAGTAACTCAAGATTTCCCTTCTCTTCAGGGGCTACTGAACAGTTCCCTTAAGCGATTAAAGCATGGAACCTATGCAAATAAGATTTAGATGGAATGCTATTTTGAGGCATGGGGAAAGCATTTTCAGTAAATTGAGTATTCATTCTGGTCATCACACACAAATGAGGTATGGGACTTTAATAATATTAATGGTAATGATAATTGAGTAATACCTCTCATTCATATAGCATTTGTAGTTTCCAAATAGCTTCGCATAAATCATCTATTTTCAAAACTCTATGGTAGGTAAGACATGCATTATTATCTACATTAAGTGCACAAAGAAATGAGATGAGGCAGTTAAGAGTCTTGTACTGAGTAAAAAGCTCATTGGTATTGGATGTAGCTTAAAACCAAGACTCCAGGTCTGATGCTTTTTTTGGCATGGGCAGGCACTGGGAATTGAACTCCAGTCTCTTGCATGACTGGTGAGAACTCTGCCTGCTGAGCCACTGTGCCTGCCCCCAATACTTTTTTTAATCCACCCCACTGCCTCTGTAAAACATCTTGCCTTTGTTTAAAGCTTTGCAATTTGTAAATTGTTTTAGTATTTGTTCTAGTTTGCTAGCTGCCAAATGCAATGTATCAGGAATGGAATGTCTTTTTAAAGGGGGAATTTAATAAGTTATTAGTTTATAGTTCTAAGGCTGAGATAATGTCCCAATTAAAGCAAGTCTATAGAAATGTCCAATCAAAGGCATCCAGAAAAAGATACCTTGGCTCAAGAAGGCCGCTGAAGTTCACAGTCTCTCTCTCTCAAGTGAGAGGGCACATAGCGAACAGGGTCATGGTTTCTCTGTCATCTGGAAAGGCATGTAGTGAACATGGTGTCATCTGCTCTCCTAGCTTCCTTGCGTGGAGCTCCCCAGGAGGCATTTTCCTTCTTCATTTCCAAAGATGGCTACCTGGTGAGCTCTCTACTTCTTGCGGCTATGTCATTTGCTCTCTCAAAATCTCTCTCATTCTCCAAAATGTTTCCTCTTTTATAGGATTTCAGAAACTAATAAAGACCCACCCAAAAGGATGGAGACATGCCTCCACTTAATCCAGTTTAACAACCACTCTTGATCTCCAGGGAGATGATCTAATTACAGTTTCAAACATACAATGCTGAATAGGGATTAGAAGAAACAGTTGCCTTTACAAAGTGGGATTAGGATTAAAACATGGCTTTTCCAGGGTACATACATCCTTTCAAACCAGCACAGTACTTACTATTTTATTTGATGGAAATAATAAATAGCTAACAATTGTTGAGTCATTACTAAAGGCCAAACCCTATATCAAGTGCTCAATGCAAATTATGTTGTGAGGTAGTTATTATTTTATGAGGTAGATATTATCATCTCCTTTTTTGTTTGTTTCATGGGGTGATACCAGAAATCGAACCCACATCTCTGGTATGGCAGACAAGAGCTCTGCCTGCTGAGCCACTGTGGCCCAACCTATCATCCCCATTTTTATGGATGAGGAAACTGAAGCATAGAGAGGTATAGGTAATTTGCCAAACCACACAGCTAGAAAGTGAATGGAGCAGAGATTTTAAAACAATATGACACCAGAGCAGTGCTATGCAGCCTCCCATCCTCACATCCATATGGTGAGGTAGGCAGTAACTTGACTATGATTTGCTTAACTGATGGCCAAAGAATCATAGGCTCAGTTGCCAGTAGACAAAATCCATAGATATTGCCAAGGGATTTAGCATTGTTTGGGTTCCTGTTGATCATTCCAGTTGGGAGGTCAATCTCCAAATAGCCAATAGAAATCAATCAATCTTCTTTTAGATGGAGTTCTTCCCCTGCCAACCTCCCTCCCCATCATGGTCCTCCTTTTCAATCAGCTAATTTTTTCTTCATAATGGCACCACAAATAGACCATTAGGTTCCTTCTTCCTCTTTTCCCTTATCCAGTTTGATTATCAGGAACTTCTTTGTTGTGTATTTCCCTAGAACTTGCCTTTCCCTTTCTCTCCTACTGCCACCACCATAATCAAGATTAATAACCAATGGCCTCTCCAGCTTCAGACACTTTCCATATGACTGTCCCTAAATCACCAATCACCTTAAAAACAAAGCTATCTGCATCACACTGTGATGTACCTACAATGACACCTGTTGTGTATCACAAGCCCTGTTTTTTTTTACATCATCCATCGTCCAGGTTACTTTTTCATTACATCCATTCCATTTGCTCTCTCCTCCTGTCAAATACTCCTCCTTACAGCCCCAGTATATTTCAATCTTCTTATCTCTGTGCCTGCGTTGTTATTTTCCCTGTTGTGACATTTATCCTTTCTCATGTTTACCCTGATCTAGACATTTCCCCAGTCTTCTATGAAATCTTCTCAGACTAGTCTTCTTTCTTGGAGTATTAATGTTCTACAGAAGGTGCTACATAATTTAGTGTTTAATTTTGCTTTCTAATTGTTTCACTTTTCATTTTACCTCCTCAACTAGACTTTTAAGTTTCCCAGGGAAAGGACCTCCTCAGAGTATTTTTAATGATCCTCACTGACAATAGCAGTACTGGACTCAAAGATGTAACCTGTTTGATTGACTAATTTTACTTGGTGGAGGTACCTGGTATCAGACCAGAAGACAACCTACCAGAGGTTTATTTCATGGCTCTAATGAACAATTCAGTGGCCTTGCTGTAGGAGAGCTATTTCTCTAATACTTAATCCCAACATCAATTGATTTAAATTGCCAAGGGATTTAGCATTGTTTGGGTTCCTGTTGATCATTCCACTTGGGAGGTCAGGAAATTACTAAAAGGTCAATTCATTTTCTGTAGTTGAGTTGCCTGTTTGCCCACCTTCTTGCAGTGGAAGACCCCATCTTTTCTGATTCATTTCCCAGATTATTTTAGCTAGTTCTTCAATGAGTTAAGATAATGGGTAGATAAAAAATGTGCAAGGACCACAGCAAGAAGAATCTGGTTACAATCTCCAAAGTAACACAGTAGAAAGTGGAAAGTAGCTCAATGAAGATGTTTTAGAAAAACTCATAAAACAATTTGACTAGAGGGGAGAAGCTGGATTTGGCTAAGTATTGTTAAAATCGGCACATTAAATGGTCATTCATCAAAGTTAAAATTGCCTCAAGCAGACTACTGAGAAACCAGCACTTTGGGAACATAATTATAATAAAAATAAAGTTACTATTAACTTACACATATTTAAAAAGTATGTCACTCTTTCCAAGCTGCTTTCTCAAACACTATCAAAGAAATCAAAACGTTTTGAGTTAGAAGGAATTCTGAAGATCATCTGGTTGAAATAGGGATAACTTTTTATATTGTATTAATAATATTAACATATTTTTCTCCTTTACATTTCATTGACTGATTTATCTCTTCAGCTATCCTATTTTGCCAGACACATATATATGATTTTAGACTAGCTACAGCATAAATGTGAGAAAAAAACTTTAATATTCAGGTTCTCAGTCATAAATGGGAATTCTGTAGGAAGATAATAGGTGTAAAAGCTAGGATTTGTTGAAAGATAGTATTTTCCAAAAACTATTTTAGTTTCCATTTTTCCATTCAGCATAACAAGAACAAAAACTCTTAGACTCAGATCATAGGGTTGTTTCCATGCATTCAAATACCCTTTCTGTCCACAATAAAGGAAAGTGCAAATTATAGAGAAAGAAAGCCTGCTTATCTCTGATCCCAAAGGACTTTGAGAAAGAGAAGGAAGACATACTGGAGAGACACATTGCTCTTGATTTCCAGTTTCCAGGCTGCCCAGAGCAGGAGGAATATTAGATAAGTTAAACACAGCATAGAGGCCTTTTCCCCCATTTCATACTTAGGACCCTGCATGGAAACACAGCTCCCCACACCCATCTGGGGTTGGCCACATCAGAGTCAATTCAGCAATACAGTGTGTTAGACAATGAAAGGGCAGGAGTTTAGCTTTCCCAGAGAAACTCAGAATCTCTTATACGCCTCTAAAGAGGGTGTGGCACAGATATTGGTTGGAGTCTGAGTAGTGAGCTGACCAGACAGGGATGATTGTGGTGGGGGCAAGAAGGTATTATGGTCAAAGGCTACAAAGTGAACTACCTAGGCTCTGATTTCATTGCCATCAAAGCCAGTCAGGGGCCCAGAGCACTGAGGGGAGCCAATGGAGGCCAAGTTCTGAAAAAACAAGGCCAGGCCCTGACTCAGCCACAGAGGGAATGGGACCAGTTGTGTGTCAATGATCACCAGTTCAGGGAGCAGCACAGACCAGCCATCCTGCAGCAGACATGGCGAAGATCCAAAGGCACCATGTGGAATCGAGAGTACCCATTCTTCCTCATAAGAATACAGTAAACCCCTCATATACCCTGGTGCCATCTTGGTGAAAGGATGGAGAAAAAGACATCTGAAATACTGGACATTATTCTGAAAGAGGCAGAGTTAGCTAAAGAAAACTACTCCAGAATATACAATAGGACTGAGATAAAAGGGTGGGGATAAATTTAGTTTCCCATCTGAAAGCAAGATAAGGGATCAGCAGACAAATTGGAGCATTTCTATGTGTTCTCTGCATCCTATTGAAGTGTATGCTTTGGTGAGCTAGTTCCATAACCTAACCCTCTTTTTAAGGCTCATTTGGACCTTGGGACCAGTTTAGGAGATAAACAAGGCAAATATTGCCATCTCCATTTTAATATATATAAAGCAAAGCATAGAGATGAAACCGTTTACCCCCGTTTAAAGGACAACTGGGAAGCAAGATCACAATAGGAACTAGAGCTCCTAATCCTAGTTCCAAGCTTCTCCTGCAGGGCTGTAAGCCTCTCCACTGACCTTATGGGAGATACTCAACTGAATGGGCCCAGGAAACAGGTGAAAGGGGTTTGTGCTCAGAAACACACCATCAGTTTCCTGTGTTCAGGCCCATTCATATCTTCCATTTTTCATTAGGATAATCCTATACCTAAAGATGTTCCTTTGGCATATTTACACTTCAGCATGGTTGTTCTTTGCATTATACCAAATGTTAGAAATGGTACCAAGCTGATAGGACAGCGATTATACAAAGTGGTTTTTTTTTCCCCTCTCCCAAGCATCATCTAAAATTATAACCTTATTGACTGTGATTTTTTTATCCATCTGCAAAAACACATTGGAAAGAGAAAGAAGTTCAGCATCTTCCCCAGAGTGTTACTTACCTGACTTTAATCAGATCCTGTGTATCTGCCTGTCTATGTCCTACATGCTCAGCACATAAAAGACTGAAGAAATACAAGGAATGCTTGATATGCTATGGACCCTCTCTCTGCCTCTCTTACTCCCTGTCCACCCCCCACCCATTTTTTTTTCCCCAGGACTGGATATATAAGTTCCAGAAGAGGAATATACATCCCCAGAGTCTGAAATAAAATCTGGAATTCATATCCTCTGTAAATGCACTTTATTAAAAGCAGGAATCAAGAAAGGTTTTGAAATTACTATATTGGAGAGGTTGATTGTGCAGTGAGGATTTGGAATTAGAAATAATTTTAGACATGTTTTGCAGGCAGCCAACTCCTGCAAAACTAGGCATTTTAGCATCAGTCCTATTCTAGAGACTTTAAAACCAGCCTTCAAACTGTGTTGCCAAGTCTGAAAAGAAAATAGGAAAATGCAAGTAGGTCCATTGATCAATAATCATCAAAATCAAGTGAATTGAACTTCTTCCAGAACACATAATAGGTAAAATTTCCAGGTGTCAACCTGTCAATCTGAGGTTAATCTTCATAAAACCAGTATGCTGACACTTATGATATTTAATGCAATCCCAGACTGCTTCCAAGAGTCAAGAGTGTGAGAATTTGTGTGTGTGCATATGTGTGTGTGCACATGTGTGTAAACAAACTGAAAGTATTTGATGGGCTCCAAAATTGGAGCTGTTTGAAGCTATGAGGAGAGGGAGACAGGTGAGGTCACACAACTACTCTGTGACAAGCCTGTACTACTGGCCATTCTCTGGGTGGGGAAACCAAAAACTTGTGCATTGTTCCCACAAGACCCAGATGGTTTTGTATCAGTGAACTGTCTCCAAACAACTTTTTCCTCTCAGTTTGGCATCACATCATTTTGAATACCATTGCAGCTCATCAGATTTCTCTGATGTAAACCATTGTGTTCTGGGGCTCAGCCAACCCAACAGCAGAAGCAAAGTGATTATGGGATTCACATTCTGGTACTAAAAGGAGAGCTAAGCCCTTTAGCCATTCAGGGAAAAGGTGAATGTCCCTAGACTCTGAGAAGTACCAAAGGATAGAGGGAGAGCCAATGTTTTTGAGCTAACTTAAAGGAAGGGCTCTTGCTGTGTTTGATAGAGACTCAGATGGAAAAGGTTGGAATATGATGTTCCTGCCTGGGCCAGTAGCTGGATTTTTGCAAGCTCCACCACCTACTCCTCTCTACTCTCCATTCATATCTAATATTTCTCCTTTCTTTGAAAAGTTCTCTTTTTTAGAACACGTGGATGGCTGAGGTCCTCGCCTTTCCATGTTGGCTGCCTTTCCCAAACTCTTGAGTTATTGTCTTAATTATAGTAGCCATAAAAGAGAAATTGAAATTACCCCTACGTTGGCTCCCAGGAGAAACAACTGTGGGAGCATTTTTCTGTATTCCTGTCTTCTGGAGAGAGCTAGATCCCCACTTCTCTTCCTTCTCCTTCCACAGCATTCTGGTCTCCCTAGGCCTGGAGTCTCTGCCCCCAGAGCTCTCTGCAGAAAGGGTGACTGCTCAGATTCCAAGCTTCCTGACTAGACCAGTGATGACTCTAACACCCACACAAGGGGGTGGTTTGTACTATTTGTCTTGTAAACTCTTAGGTAACTGTGTTCTGTTCTACCAGAGGAGGTCACGAATCGCTGTGTTTTTCTGTGGGTAGTTAAGGACACCAAGCCACAGCTACGCACTCCTGTTGGCAGAACCCCCTCTCTGAACAGAAATCGCTTTTCAGGGAACAGACTGAAAATGACTTAGGGAAAGACATTCACTGTCAAGTGCAAATCAATGTGATACAAACAGCCCTGGACATTAGGCTTGGAACACTTAACAGAACTGAATATGAAACTTTACTATAGAAATGCTACCATTCAGAAGGCACAGATCAACAAACTGATATACATTTCATGAAGACCTGCCTTCTAGAATTTTCAGGCCCCTTCACCAGTGTTTCAGGGGATTCATCCTTCCACTAGTTCACTTATGGCTGCATTTCTCATTATTACTTTAGCTGCAGTTCTGAGTCTCCCCCTCCCAGCAGCTCAAGTCATCCTGTTTCTGCTGGCAAAAATCTTTTCCTAAATACATTGAAACCAGCAGGTTCTAAGTAGGAAAAGCTGCACTGGCTTCTGCTGTGGGAACCTGAGATGGGAACTCTAATTCAGAGCTTCCATAGCCTCTCAGGGACTGCTCTGCTGAATGACTTTTCCCTGTAGCTTTGCTGCAAATGAAAACTGAATCAACCACTGTCTACATGTATGTTTTTATCTTCTTTTTCTTTTAAACTAAGGTATAATTTATACAGATTCAAATGCACACATCTTAAGCATACAGCACAGTAAATTTTGACAAACATGTACACTCATTTATCACCACCCAAAACAAGAATATAGATCTTTTCTAACTCCAGAAAATCCTCTCAGCTTTTCTGATTGACTTTAAAGTAATATGAGTGTCTTATAGTGTTAGTGAAATCTCAAATTCTCCCTTGGAATTTCCTGCCTTTGGCACTTTAACTTGCCACCATCTCAGGCTGTGTGTCCCTCCTCTCAGCCATCCTCACCACCAGAAAAGGGAGCTGGGGAAGACAGATGCCATGGTCCTCATTTTAAAAGTTCATTTTTTAAAAATCAGCTTGACCCCCATGCATTGCTGCTAGGGATGTAAAATGGTACAGATGCTATGGGAAACAGACATAGAATTCTTGTGTGACCCCACAATTCTGCTCCTAGGTATAGACCCAAAAGAACTGAAAGCAGGACTCTAACAGATTTGTATGCCAATATCCATAGCAGCCAAAAGGTGGAAACAAACCAGGTACCCATCAATAGATGAATGGATAAACAAAATGTGGTAAATCCATACAATGCCATACTATTCAAACAAAAAAGAAATGAAATTCTGATACATGCTACAACGTATACAAATTTTGAAAACAAAATTCTAAGTGTAATAATCCAGACAAAGGGCAGTTATCTGGCAGGCCACAGTGGTTCAGTGGTAGAGTTCTCGCCTGCCATGCCAGAGACCCAGGTTTGATTCCTGGTGCCTACCCATGTAAAAAAAAAAAAAAGTACAGATATTGTATGATTCTACTTGTATGAAATATCTAGAATAGGCAAATTCATAGAGACAGAAAGTAGATTAAAAGTTACCAGGGAATGTGGGTTTGGGGGAGATAGGGAGTTACTCCTTAACAGATACAGAATTTTTGCTTTGGGGTGATGAAACATTTTGGAAATGGGTGGTGGTGATGGTTGCAGAACATTGTGAATGTCATTGAATTGTACATTTAAACATGGTACATTTTATGTTTAAAATGTTACCAAAATAAAAATAAATGAGCAATTTGAAATTCAGAACAGTCAAGGGATTTGTTCCTGTGCACACAGCCAACGAGGAGGGGTGTGATGGCTGGAACCCAGCTCTTTCAGGTTTGCTCCCAGCAATTTTTCCTCCACTTTGCCACATGCATGAGGGCTTTGTTAGCCACACAAATGTAGCAATTTTCAGAAGAACACAATCTGGATGAAGACCACACACAGGTAAGAGGAACAGATGTTTGGGGCCTAAATCTGTCCAATTTAGACAATGTCTCGATTCTGGGTTCCACGTTGCCTGTTTAGCTAGTGATGTGTGTTCCATGCTCATGCCCCTTCCCTCCCCCTTTATTTCCCAAACTCAAATAAATAGTGCTCTATTTAGGCTTTCGTATGACTAAGAATCATCAGCAAAGCTAATTGTACATACTGATTCTCAGGTCTGGGGCAGGGCCCAGAAGTCTACATTTTTACAAGGCTGGCTGTCTCTAACCCCTCCATTCACTTGCCCCAGGTGGTCTGTGGGACTATCCACACTTTGATAAACATTGTATAGGTGGAATTCTTTCTATCTCCTCCACCAAGGAAGTAGGTAATATTCAGCAGTTTCCATGGTTCCACCCCTATTACACCTGATTCCTCACTTCCTAGATGTTTCCCTTCCTTAATGTCTTTCTCTTTATCTTTGCTAATGACTAATCCCTAGGTTATTTGCTTCTTTTTGATCATGATTCCAGTATTCAACCTGTTCTTCTAATCTACTCTTCTTTCCTGTATTATCCTGTAATCTCTAGATAGCCTTGATGTATACAATCATTTAACATGTTTGGCTACACAGTCCTGACATACCCAATACACATATAAATACACCCTCAGCTTAAAATCCTTTTGCAGCACCACAGAATAAAGTCCAAACTCCCTAAAGTAATTGAAACTCTCCAGTACGTGGCTCCTGCTTACTGTCCAGTTGTTGTGGGATTTTTTTCCATTTTTCCTACTTCTCTAAAACATACCCTTTCCTCCAAGCAATACCTTCCAACTATTTTCCCACACTTATGCATGTGCAAACTCTGCTCCTTCTGCCTGGAAAAGCTCTACCCTTGAGCCCATCTGAAAGAATAATTACTAACTTTTCAGGACTCAGATTGGAGGTTCCTTCCTTCAGAAAACATCTCAGCCTCTTCTCAACATACCCCCATGCTTTTCTTAATTTCTTATATGTTGTAAAATGGCCAAAGAGAAACACCTGAGGTTGCTGAGCTGTTGCCCAGCTGCCTTGCTCTGTAATAATGATTGTATAATGATATAGCCCTTATCTTGTGATTGTAAAAACGTTGTGACTGGCCCTGCTTATATATCCTTATTCTGTTTTACAACTCTAGACTCTTATGATTACAAAGATAGCCCCTTATGTTTATTAATGAAGGAATTTGAGTCAGTCCAGAACTAACTTTCCCCAACCCCTAAACTATCTTACTACACAATAATTAGATCATCTCTAACTTTGTCATCTCAAGCCATTGTGCTCATTATCCTAAATCCTGCCCATCTTTTGATATTAGAAAACTATCAGTTACTGCAGTTGGGGGGAGACAGGTGTTTAGGCTGAAAGGCCATTTGATCCCCTGATTCCTGCTTAGCAATAAAGTCTTTCTCTCCTTGAAACCCTGGTGCCTGAGGAATTGGTCACTTGAGCACACTGGACTGCAAACCCACTGCTTTTGGTCGATATCACTGCCACAAGGAAAAGCCCAATTTCCCTAGAGAGGATATTCTCACTCCCTTAGATTCCTGACATAGGATAGAGATGAGGTGACTTAGTGCAGAAAGGAGAGACCAGCAACTAGGCTCTTGGTGATTGTTAGAATGTGCTGGCTTTTCTCAGGAGACAGTCTGCTTAATGTCACCAAATGTACTTCTTGACTCATTAATCTCATAGTGAGGGTAGGAATGGAGACAGAAATCTGCTCAAGATAGGCATGAAGTATAATATGACTTTGCCTTCTTCTAAGAAGTCATCACTCATATAAATTGCATCCTTCAATGTGTCAAAGGATTAAATGCTACAAGACAGAGAGCATCTGGTTCAAACAGCAGCAAATCAAAGGAGTTAACAATTCACAGCATGGTCAGTAACAGACAGGTTCCTCTATTTATATGAGTCCAACAGCAGAAGGAAAAAGAAACCTGTGTGAGGCACAGTAAGAAAGAATACCACTGTAGATATGTCAGGGAAGATAGTGATACTATGGAAACAATAATGCCATTCTTTTAAGATGACCCAAAGTGGCAGGCAGACACCCTCTTTTAGGGGATAGAACACAGCTCTCCTTGACCCAGGGACAAGAATAGGGAATTGGGGACAGAGACTCTTCCTTCTGAAAGCCACCAAGAACTTGCTAGGACCTTAAGTGATGGACAGACTCAAAATTGGTCCTTAAGGGTCTTATTAAGGGAGCAGAGGCTCCCTACATGGGACATGACATCCAGAGGTGAAAGTCTCCCTGGAAACATGGGAGAAGAATCCAGATCTGGCACCATGGGATCAGCAATCCCATCCTGATCAAAAGCGGGGAAAGAAGTGTAATTAATAACGTATCAGTGGCAGAGAGAGTTCAAATAGAGTCGAGAGGCTACTCTGGAGGTTGCTCTTATGCAAGCTTCAGTTAGATCTTGCTACCTATCATAGCCTGCCAACCCCCAACCAGGACCATTCCAGCCAATCCTAAAGAACACCTCGGGAAATATATAAGATTCCACAAGGGTCCCATGCACTAGAGTAACTTTCCAGAAACCTACAACCTCCAGATGGGTCCCTGGTCCAGACAGGTCCTGAAACCTGGTCCAGCCTCTCCAGAACATCAGATGGTTCCATCTCCCTGACCCATATTAGTGGCAGAGCCATGCAATATCAAAAATTTAGAATTGCCATAGCCCAAACACACCTAAAGCAAGGGATGGAAAGATCAAAGGTGATGGTGGAGTTATATAGAGAAGATAGGATTTAACAAATATGAATGCTGAATCATTAAATTGATATCTCTTTTAGTGTCCAATATTTTAGAGCAGCTAGAAGTAAAAACCTAAAATTGTGAAATTGTAACCCATGTCAAACTCTGTAATATGTTCTACAACTAATTGTGGTGCTGTGCTTTGAAATTTACAGCTTTTTTGTATATATGTTATTTTTCACAAAAAAGGGGGAAAAGTTTATTGTGATGATAAAAACAAAATATTTAAGATCTCTAGCCTCCTATATTCTGGAGCAGCTAGAAGGAAAAATATGAAAGGGTCGTGTGGTAGCCCATGACAAACTCTGGGACCTGTTCTGTGACTGCTTGTTGAAGAGTGCTTTGAAAACTATTGCTTTTTATTTCTTTGCTTTGTATATATGTTATACTATACAATAAAAAAAGTTAAAAGAAAAAAAAAGGAAGAGAGAAGGAATGCAGAGGGGAAGGCTATTTGTCTGGGGTAAGATAAAAGTAGCTAAGTCTGACATCCTTGTTTTAGCCCCCGCCCCTTTATTTACCCTCCTCCACTTACATCTCAGGCTCTCATTACTCTCAGGACCTCTGCCCCTTGACCCTTCTAAGGGAAGGGTCATATGCATGCCATTCACACCTCCATGTAAAGTTAAGCCTCAAGCCTCTCCCAGGTGTTCCAAATTTAGCCATAGCTCCAAATTCTTGTTAGAAGAATTACAAGGGGCCAATGAGGTGGGGTTTTTTGGTGGTAAGGATCAAATTCTGGAGGTTTTGAGTGAGGCCTGCCTTGAGTATCTCAGGCCATCCTTTTTGGAGCTTTTCCTGAATCACATTAAAATCCTGAAGCCTAGAACAGTTTTGGAGTTTGGCCCAGGTACTGGGATTTCTGAAGATTCCACAGGTGATTCTCATATGCACCAGAAATGTGAGCCATTGACATAGATCTGAAGGAAATTATTCTCCTAGGCATGTTTAAAATCAGATCAACTCAAACAGCAATCTCCCAAAGTCTTACCTCCTTATTTCTCATTTCCCAGAAAAAAATAAATTCAATTATCTGAGTTGATTCATATGGGCAACATGCTCATGCTACCATTTCTGATTTTTTTTTAGCTTTAATCATCTATCAATTTCCCACCATGGAAAATAAGATTTGGTTCTCTTTTATACTACCCCACCTCAAAACCTCTACCACCCCACCCTCATATCCTCCTAACACAGCTATAATTTGATTACATCAGTATTCATATTATGGCTATCTTATTTTTGTTTGCTTACTGTTCTTCACACTTATTACTACTTGAATCCCTAACTTTCTCCACATTGTCCTTTTGAAGACATGATTGGAGGTCATGGCTTGTGACCTCCAATCTGGACCAGCTGCTCATCAGGCTGCTAGAGGGTGATCCCCCATCATCCTTACCCTCAGAGGATGCATTTTACCCTTCTTATAAAGGTAACCTCCCATGAGAGGCAGGTTAGATAGGGAAGGAGGGAGGGGAAAGTAACCCTAAGATACATAACAAAAAGTTCCTTTTGCACACACATTCATACCTAGGCCCCCTCCCCCTACCAGCCCTTACTCTGGTCAGCATATGAAAAGAGCCAATGAAAAGTGCAGCTCATCAATCCTTCATTAGCATACCCAGGGGGGAAGGATCTCTCAAAGTCCCTATAATGCAAGGATCTGGACCTCAGACTGCTTCTTCTTTGGAGAATGCTGGAACACTTCTTTCTCTGAGCATATACTTTCACTATGCATTGAAGTTTTGAGCCATAAACACTGGCTAGTCTTTGGATTCTTCGGCTGTACACAGTGACTAGTCCTTTCCTGTGGCTGAATTAAGAACCTTCATGGCATCAGCCCCTGGTAGAGGCTGATTCTTGCAAAGGAAAAGCTAAATCTACTTATAATTATGCCTGAGAGTCACCCCCAGAGAACCTCTTTTGTTGCTCAGACGTGGCCTCTCTTTCTAGGGCACTCGACAGATGAACTCACTGCCCTCCGCCCTACATAGGAAATAACTCCCAGGGGTGTAAATCTCCCTGGCGACATAGGACTTGACTCCTGGGGATGAGCCAAGACCCAGCATCACGGGAATCAGAGAGACTTCTTGACCAAAAGGAGGATGAGAGAAATAAGATAAAATAAAGTCTCAGTTGCTGAGAGATTTCAAACAGTCAAGAGATTATCCTGGAGGCTATTCTTATGCATTATATAGATATCCCTTTGTAGTTTATGGTGTATTGGAGTGGATAGAAGGGAATACCTGAAACTGTTAAGCTACGTTCCAGTAGCCTTGATTCTTGAAGAAGACTACGTAACTATATAGCTTTTAAAGCATGACACTGTAATTTTGAAAACCTTGTTTCTCTAGTTTTCAGAGATGCTCCTTTTATCCAGGGTTTGGAGAGCTAAGTAAAAAAAAAAAAATTTAGGATAAATAAAAAATAGAAGAAGATAAAGAATAAAAATGGAGTTAATGAGAAGGAGGGTAAGAGATATGGGATGTATGAGTTATGTGCTCTTTTTATTTCTTTTTCTGGAGTGATGCAAATGTTCTAAAAATGATCATGGTGAAAAATACACAACTATGAGACGATATTGTGAGCCATTGGTTGTATAATGTGGTTGGACTGTATGTATGTGGATATTTCTCAATAAAAATATTTTTTTTAAAAAAGGGAGGCAATGGGAGACTTGCACAGACAGAAGAGACGAAGACAAGGGATTAGAGAAATTGGGATTAGAGTGAAGCAGCCATAGGCTAAAGCTAGCTGTTCTAGTTTGCTAGCTGCCGGAATGCAATATACCAGA